>JAJOOH010010424.1:0-26698 GCA_029582605.1 Solanum gracilifrons | reverse complement strand
CAGAGCGTACAATTCAAACACTTGAGGATATGCTGCGAGCTTGTATATTGGACTTCAAAGGTAGTTGGGATGATCATTTGCCATTGATCGAGTTTGCATACAACAATAGCTACCATTCAAGTATTAAAATGGCACCTTACGAAGCTTTATATGGTAGAAAATGTAGATCCCCAATTGGCTGGTTCGAAAAAGGTGAAACTGCCTTATTTGGGCCAGATCTTGTTCATCAAGCTATGGAAAAAGTTAAGGTGATATAATAACGGCTAACAACTACTCAAAGTCGACACAAATCATATGCGGATGTTAGAAGAAGAGGACTAGAGTTTTCCATACGAGATTGGGTGTTCTTGAAGGTGTCTCCAATGAAAGGGGTACTGAGGTTTGGGAAAAATGGGAAGTTGAGTCCCCGCTATATAGGGCCATATAAGATTATCGAAGAGTTGGCCAAGTAGCCTATGAGTTAGAGGTACCACAAGAGCTATCATCAGTAAATCCGGTGTTTCATGTCTCGATGCTTCGAAAATATATAGGTGACCCATCTCGTATTACTCCTACTGAAGATGTACAGGTTACGGGAGATCTCACTTATGAAGAAGTACCCATTTCTATTCTGGATCGACAAGTTAGGAAGCTAAGAAATAAAGAAGTAGCTTCTGTAAAAGTATTATGGAGGAACCAACAAGTAGAAGAAGTTACATGGGAAGCGGAAAAAGCAGTGAAATTGAAGCATCCTCAACTCTTTCAGATCCATGAGAAAGATTAAAATGCATAGACTAGACACTGACAAGTATGTATAAGTCTATATATATTATGTGATTAATAGTAGCACTAACTTAGGCTTGAACTTGTTTGGGCTGGACAACCATGCTAACATTCGAGGACGAATGTTTTAAGGGGGGAAGGTTGTAACAGCCCGTATTATGCATATGCTTGTTATGTTCTTGTGATACTTGACATAGACTTATAGTATAGGTGAGGGACCATGTTTCTTATATGATTAGTGTTGGATTAAACTAGCTCGGAAGATGATGTAACGCCTTGCAAGTTTCAGCATGTGTACTGCAAGTTAACTCCGACGGAAGTATTTACATTAGAGTAGTAAGGCGGTAATTGAGCTTAAAGTTGAAATTTAAGTGCTAAGTTGAAGAAAAAGGGATTAATATTTAGAAAATGAAATAAAATAAGTGAGCTACTTGTTTGACTTAACTAAGCTAGTAGGTGCATCAGCTACTTTGACTTATTGACTAGTCCAAAGGACCAAGTAGGTGCATCACCTACTAAGACTCTTTTTTTTTTGTTTCTTTGATCATGTAATTGGGCCAAGTGCACTACCATCTACTTGCATTAATCTGGCCCAAGTTGAGTAGAAGAATTAGGGAAAATGGACAGCCAAGGCCCAATAGTCTTGAGTCCAAAAAGGCCCAAGTTAAAAGGGCAAGTAGGTGGGTCACCTACTTGACAATATATGGCCTAAAATTGGCCAAGAAATTCGGCCATTACACCTCCCTTTTAAAGGGCTAAAGATCAGATCTTTTGCTCCATTTTTCACTTGCAAAATTTTCAGATTTCTTTAGTTTCTCTCTTGGTCTCTCATGTCTTCAATCGGCATCCCTAAAACACCTTGGGTTCTTGAGTATTGTCCCCCTTTTCAAGTAAAAGTTTGAAGGAGAGTTTCAGTTCTTGAAGTACAAGTTTAGAGGATAAATTTCCAGAAACTAAGGTAAGACTACTACCCATTCTTGCCTCTTTTTAAATACAGGTTTAGGGTAGAGAATTTTGTATATATTTATCAAGAACTAATGGATGGTGATAAATCCTTGAGTGAATATTCTCCTATTATGGTGAAAGATTTTTAGGGATTGATAGTGGCTGCCTTATGTATATTGTTGTTGGGGCAGTTTGAGTATCCTGGCAAAGGATGTATGAAGTTGTATTAATGTATCGAAGAAGGGTGTCGTGGTTCACCATTTGTGTAAGGGTTGTATGGGCCTATTTTCCGTCAAGTGTTTAGCTAATGTTTTTTTTGGGCCTCAATGTGATTAGCTGCTAACATCAGCTTGCTTAATCATGACTTATATTGTAGATTAGCACCCAAGAAGGGAGGCTAAATCGTGACAGTTCTATTGGTCAAAAAATAAGGTATGTAGGGCTGTTCGATTCCATATTCCTTGGCATGAAATCTGATACTTGCGACTAATATGAATAAGGGAATTTCGTAAGTTCTATTCCTAGTAAAGGACATATAGTGGTAGCATACGATATTCAAATAGCTAACAATATTTCCCCCTATCCTAAGTGTATAGAATTACTAAATTTTACATTCAGTACTCTACAGTCAATTGAAGTCAATTGTGCCATTTAAGCTCACAAGTAATGCATTGATGTTACATAGCTCCTTATGTCATTGTTACTGCCCTGAAGTATTATTTTCATGTCTTCTACTACTGGTCCATAGTTCCAAATATAAAACAATGATTATGACCACCAAAACAACAATCTCAAAGATTAAAGAATTTCAGTAAAGCAATCTGTATAATTAACGGTGGCAGCTCAGTGGCGAAAGCCTAGCATGGGCCGATCCCAATTGATATAGAAGGGTGGCAGCTCAGGGGCGAAAACCTAGCAAGGGCCAATCCTAATTTGTGTAATTATGAGGACCGCATCCCGGGGGTTAAAATGCCTTGCATGGGTCATCCTCTTCTACCACTGATCAGCGGGTCATTCGTATCACATGCCTTATAAAGATCATAACACACAGAAAGTTAAAGACAAGAATGTAACATACATCAGGACGTCTTCTGTTCTGATTTATGCATATATATTGATACTTGGTTTCATTCGGACTCTTATTTTATATATGTTATTGCCTTACATATTCAGTACATTTCTCGTACTGACGTCCCTCGCGGGGGACACTACATTTCATGCTGCAGGCACAGGTTCTTCAGCTAGTAGACCTCCTCGGTAGGAGCACACGGTCCGTGGTTTGACCACGTGGGTGACACCTGAAAGTCCTAAAATTTGCTAAGCCTTCCTATTTCGGGTACGGGGTGTTACATTATCTCCCCCTTGGGATCATTCGTCCTCGAATGAGTTCCTAAGCACGTTTCTTACTGAAAAGACTTAAGACTAGCTGCCCATCATGCGTGCAACTCGTCTTAACACACAAAACTAAGGAGGAATATCAATTCCTATCTAAACATACTCAATGCACCATATGGAAGTAGGAACTACATCTAACAACCCAATATGCATGAAATCTTAACATTTCTAATGTTTAAGGAGGAACTATCATCTCCAAACTCAAAACAATGCTCAACGCAATCTCACGGAGCTCATATGGAAATTCGATCTCAAGAAAAACACAAATTCAAGGAGGGGATCTCCACTCCAACTCATGTTCTACAACTCATCTCATGAAGTCTATTAGCAACTCATACTAAATACTAAATAACATGAGGAACAAACGTGATAAAAGTCATTTCCTTCAAAACTTAAGCTTTTCATGGCCATGCAATTTCAAGGAAATCATGGAAACACATAAATTACACATGACTTTAAACATAAGAAAAACAAGAGGAACTCATTACCTCAAGCTAGAATAGGAGGTAAAAGATGAGCATATCGGGATATCATATTGGCTTCCGTCTTCCAAGTAGCAGTCTCAACTAGATGCTTTCTCATTAACTCCTTAACAGAAGCTACCTCTTTATTCCTCAACCTCTTGACTTGCTGGTCTAAGAAACCGGAACTTCTTCATAAGAAAGGTTCTCTTTCACTTCCAACCCTTCAAGGGGAACTATGGATGTCGGGTCTCCAACACACTTTTTCAACAAAGAGACATGGAACACCGGATATACCGATGCCAACTCCTTTGGAAAATCAAGCTCATATGCAACCTTACGAACACGTCTCAAAATTTGATATGGGCCTACAAAGCGGAGACTAAGTTTCCCTTTCTTGCCAAAACTCATTACACCCGTCATGGGTGAGATTTTTTCAGTAAACCCAATCGTGCAGATCAAATTCAAGGTCTATCCTTTGAATATCGGCATAGGAGTTTTGTCAACTTTGGGTCGTTCTCAATCTCTCTCAAATGAGTCGAATCTTCTCAATAGCCTCATGAACTAACTCGGGCCCTATCAAGGCAACCTCACCTACCTCAAACAATCTGATAGGGAATCTACACCTCCTGCCATAAAGAGCCTCAATTAGAGCCATACCAATACTAGAATGGTAGCTATTATTATTGGCAAGTTCAATCAAGGGAAAATGGTCATCCCAACTTTCCTTGAAATCTATCACATAAGCCCTTAACATATCTTCCAATGTTTGGATTGTTCTTTTCACTTGCCCATTAGATTTGGGGGTGAAAACCTGTGCTAAACTTAACTTTAGTGCCAAGACCCTTTTGGAACGACTTCCAAAACTGTGAAGTAAACTAACTACCTCTATCGGAGAAAATGGACAAGGGAACTCCATGAAGACTTACCATCTCCCTCAAGTACAACTTAGTATAATCTTTTGCCACATAAGAAACTTTGACGGGAATGAAATGGGCCGACTTTGTCATTCGGTCAACTATAAATTGAATCATATTGGTGCCGAATCCGTGCTATGAAGTCCATATTTAGATCTTCCCACTTCCAAGTAGGAATGCTAATATCTTGGGATAAACCTCCCGGTATCGTATGGTCAACCTTCATTTGTTGGCAATTAGGACATTTAGCCACAAATCCCGCAATATCCATTTTCATACTATTCCACCTATAGATCTCCTGCAAATCACGGAATATCTTGGTGGCCCCTGAGTGAATAAAATACCGATAACTATGGGCTTCAAATACAATTTATTACCTTAAGTCATCAACATTCGAAACACATAATCGACCTTGGTACCTGATGCTTATTGTGACCAACGACACTAACTAACGGTTCAAATGACTACGATCGTCAATAGTATAGTAACCCAACTAAAGGTTGGGGTCGAGTCCCAAGGGAGTGGTTTTGAGAATTAATAGAAAAATAAAATTTAGCTCAAATTAGTTGTAGCTAAAGATATTAACGAGCAAAAAAATTGTAAATTAAAGGGGGCGATACAAAGGTGTCAAATATCGATTGGGGTTTTGTCACAAGTAGTAAAAACAACAAAAATTAACAAGAAAATCAAGTATGGGGAAATGTTCTTGAGGTGTGACCGCAATACAAGTTGAGATAAATCGTTGGGTACATCCTTTCAATAGGAAATTTGTAAGATAATAGTGACTAGGCTAAACTTTAGATGGAAATAAGTTCCCTTTCGGGCAACATACCCCGTTTCAAATGGGTTCATCACGGACACCTATTTACTGAATGAGGACCAGCCTACGCCTTACGCCACTCACTCTCTCTAGCTGAGTGTTAGGTTATGGGGCTAGGGCTCACCCTCTCGGGCAGAACCTAATTTCGACCCACTCCTTAGGCCATCAGTCTAGTGGTCTAGGTTTCGCGACCTCCCTCTCAGGCAAGCCGAAAACACATGGGCGGTTTTGTATTTGCAACTACAAATCCATTAAATTAAACCACAACTACTAGGTGAAATCACCATAAAATACATCTACCCTATCAGCAAGCAAAACCCAACAACAATATTAACACATATTTGCTAAATCACAGCCCAAGAATGGGGTTTTTAGCCACACATCAAGAAATAACACAATACATTTAAAATGATACTAAAATCAATGGGTATAAGAAATTAAACCTTGATTTAAGTAAAGGAATAAGAATGGAGAAGACCCACTTCCAACTTGGGGAACATGAAATCCTTCTCTCTTCAAGTCTCTTACAAAACCCTCTCCAAACTTGAGAGAAAATATCTAAAAAGTACTATTCTATTTTGAAAATAATAATAATGGTTCGGAATTTGTAAAATTAATAAAGAGTTTAGTATTTATAGCCATCAGAAATTAGTGCAGGTGGATAGTTCAGCTAAGTTAGTCGAGTCCGTCGAGTGACTCGGCGACTCGCCCTTCTTCTGTCTCATCGCAGTTGAATGCTTGCCTATAACATCTTCACATTCTGGACCATTGGGTGGTATAGTACTGCTTCGCGGAACTATTCAGCGAAGCACCGACTACTCCTTTCATCACCTTTTTTATCCTCTTCCTTCAGGGCTTCGCATACTGGAACAAAAGTTCTTGGCGATGCTCATGCTTCAGGTTCTTCGTTCTTTTCAGCCTTTTTGTTCCTTTTTGCGCCTAAGTGTCCATGCTTCCACTAAAACTTCAAATTTAGATATTGAGACAAAATGAGCATTCAAGGACACTATTTCTATCAAAATAAGGCCCCAAATGAGTCCAATTTTTGGACTCATCGGTACCTTAGGACACCATCTCCCCTTTGGGAGAAAGCCTCTATAGACTTCTTTAGTACCGCTTCTTTCAATTCTACTAAGATCGGATCAAGACATTACTTTGCCTTAAAATCGGCCACGAAAGATGATTCTGAACCATAATACCACTCTTGGTGGAATCCACTATTTGAACTCTTAATTGGGCCAACCTATGAACATCTCGAACGAACTCTTTTCTATCATTATCAATATGTGCAACACTACCCATGGACAATCGACTAAGGGAATCCACCACCACATTCATTTTTCCGGGGTGATAGAGAACACTAATATCATAATCTTTCAATAACTCAAGACACCTTCTTTGGCGAAGATTTAGATCTTTTTGGGTAAACACATATTGCAAGCTCTTGTGATTGGTAAACACATCATTATGGACCCTTGAAGCTTAGGCAATCACCTTACCATTTTGCATAAGCACACATCCCAAACTTACTCTAGAGGCGTCACTGTAATGACCCTAAAATCGAACTAGTGAAACTAGAGTCTAACATGTGTGTGTTTGAGTTTGGTGTGAGGTTTGATGGTTTTTTATGTTGTCCCGAGTCATGGTTAAGAGGT
Organism: Solanum gracilifrons; assembly: GCA_029582605.1. NCBI lineage: Eukaryota > Viridiplantae > Streptophyta > Magnoliopsida > Solanales > Solanaceae > Solanum > Solanum gracilifrons. Next base: position 19,743 of record JAJOOH010010424.1, on the reverse strand, counting down.
TTACGGGTCAAACGTCAAGGTGCGACTCCCCATGGACCACCCTAAGGGTCCTCTTCAAGGACCCTAAGTCCAACCCCAAGACCCCAATGAACCATAAAGGCTGCCCAAAATGGGGTGACCTACGAAAGGGGTCCACGCCCCGTAGGTCCATCCACACCCCGTGGATGGACTCCGTAGGTCAAGGGGACCCTAACCAAGACACAACCCCAATTGACGAAGGGACAGTACGGTCCATGACCCCATCCACAGACAGTGGATGAGGGGTCTCATGAACTATGTCTGCAATCTATCAAGAGACACGACCAAGTGAAGGGTGAAGTGGTAAATTCTCCCTTTGCTTAGTTAAGTGTTTGGACGGTTATTTTGTGTTTATTAACATACTTTAAGAGTATTAAAACATTAAAATGCTATTTTAGATTTCATTATTTCAAAACCCCAAATCAAAATCCTTCTGTCTCATAAAGTCCTCTGTAGAAACTCCATTGGAAATCAAGGTCAAGATCATGCTAGAGTTAGGGATTTCAAGGTGTTTCTTCTTCAATTTTCATGAGGAATCAATAGCAAGGTATGGTGGTCTTGATCCTTGTATAATTTTCCATTCAAGGAGCCAATTCAAATGTGATTTCAAATCATGAAAATCTAGGTTTTTACTCAAACTCATGGGTTCTTTCATCAAACATTTTCAAATGGTTTCTAATGACAAATTATGATTTTATTGATGTTTAATTTATGATTTATGATGAAAATACTCTATGAACCCATGCTTCCACTAAAACTTCAAATACCTGAAACTTAAGAGTTTTCATCAGATATTGAGACAAAATAGGCATTCAAGGACACTATTTCTATCAAAATAAAGCCCTAAATGAGTCCAATTTGTGGACTTATCAACACCCCCAACTTAAAATTTTGCTTGTTGTCAAGCAAACTTGAATTCAGCTGTTTAAAAAGGGTGTCTCAAACAGTTCTACATAAGACTCAATCATGAGTGCACACAACAAGACTCAATTTACTTATTCAAGGATCAATTTTGTACTCAAAGATTCAAGTTAGGACACTCTATTACCAAAGATTCTCATGCTCGCAATACTTGCTACTTGTGCAAGTTCAAGCTCAACAAAAAGTATCTAAATACCCTCACGTGAAGAATGATTCCATGTTCACACACAAAGCTTAAGCAATTCAAGATTAGGAATCTGATTTAACGGTCACACTCAAAAAGAGGAACACAATGCATGTTTTCACCCATAGGTTTGTACATATTTTCCAGGCGACCTTCGATTCGGTTTACTCAAGATAAAAAAGGTCTTTCTAAGGCTTGTAATGGGGATGGGTGCAAATGTATGGTCATTTAGGCTCAGTGGATCCTTCTTCGTGGGATGTGGTATTCTCAAGGTATTCCTTCATTTCCTTTACAGATTCTTTTTCTAGTGCTTCTAAGTCGCCTTTTTATTCACCGTCACGGATTGCTTGGAACCCCAATTTCTTTCATACTTATTTTTTTTTTAATTGTATTGAAGGGGTTTCCACTTATGCAATACCATGGGTTAGGGGTGACTTTTTATTGCACTTCTTGACTTTCCGTTTCGTTTTTACCACAGCCCCAACTTAGGATTTTGGCCTAAGTTGGCTATTTGCTAAACCACAACTCAAGAGGATCTTAGGTAGTGGTTCAAGTAAGGTCTAGGGTTCATCAAGGTTTTTCCGAAGTAAGGTAAGGCTCAAAGGGTGTTCAAAATAGTTTAACACACTCTTGGGTAGGCCACTAAAGAGGTATATGTCAAATTTGGCTCACATTCTTTAAAATTGCCTAAGATCATATCAAGAGGAGACCGTTCTAGATCAACCAGACTAACATGAAAAATTCTAGGTTTATTCATGCAAGTTTCAAAGTAAGCTAATCAGACAAGGCATCGACACTTAAGTCAAACAAGACTACAGACTTTCGCTAGTGTGCAACGGTCCTTACAAGAGAATCAATTCGATAAATGGCTAATCACAACGAGATGCAACAAGTTCACATATTATCTATGCAACTTCATTTGGCCTCATGGTAGCCGTACATTCATGTTCATTCAATTGAGAGCACTATTCAACTCATCAGTATTGATCGAAACCGAGACTTAATTTTTTGCGAAAGAATAGCCACAATCAACTTACAAAGGGTGGCCAAAATGTGCGAAAAATTCAAAAAATTTCGTAGGGGTCAAAATCATTTGCAATTTAAAACAAAAGAGAGCCATGAGCTCAAACATCCACGAAAAGCAGTGTAAGCACAATTTTAAAAACTGAACAACCCAAATATACACCAAAACAAGTATCTGAAACAAGTAAAACAAAAGGTGAGCCTCACCCCACCATAAATAAAAAGTAATTTGTCCTCAAATGCAAATAATACAAAATCCAAAAGTAGATGTAAGAAATGTAGAGAGGAGGGTAGAGAAAGGTCTTTGCTACACACTCTCTCTATCTGTTGGGGAATCAGTCCCTGGAGTAGTCTCAGATGGAAAGACAGTGCCAGATCCACTAGGGGCTATTGTGGACGTAACAGTCTCTACTAGATCTGGCAGATCTCTGAATATGCTCGCATCTTGGCTCACTCTTATCTCCTCAACCTGTGCTGCTATCAACTCCTCGTCGATTTCTGCATCTGACTCTGCCTGTGCTGCACCATCCCCTTGCACATCTCCGATAGTCACATGAATATCCTTATCATCTGTTCTCTCTATGAGTGAAGTGAAGTCGGTAGACTTTAAGGTAATTTACATCCTTTCTCAAACTTGCAATCTCGACTTTTAGGGTCGTCACCGCAGAGGTTTCCTACTGTCTACTCTCACAACCCATAACTCTCAATGTCAAGGCATCAGCAGAAGTCTAAATGGGAGTAAGTGCTGCTAGTATGGCCCTGTCAATCATCTCTGGAACAAACCTTTCCAGTCTCTCACATCAGCTGAATAGGCCAACTGCCCCATTTTTAGGATCATGGCCTGAGTGATTCTGGCTGGCTGGGAGGATGAGGAAGCACCTGGAGCCTATGTGGAAGAACAAGAAGGAGCTGGTATACCTGAGGGCTCAGAGGCCAGGGTAGACGAAGGTGTCTCTACTGATAATGAGTCAACATTGACTTCTGGAGAAGTATCTGCTGGGGTTGCTCTTCTCCTGTCATCCTCCTCTCATGTAAATTCTGCCTCTATACACCGGATATAAGTGGAGGAAGATGGAGTGACTTCTATATCACTAGCAGGCTCTCGGGCTACTCCCGCATTCCAGCACAACTCAGTAATCAAAACAGGAAATGGCAGGGATGTCTGTGTCTGTTTTGCTCTCAAAGACATCTCCTGTGAAACCAGTAGTCCCAGGTCGATCCGCCTCCAAACCATGATAGAACCAAGGCAAGCTGCCTTAGGATGACGCATGATAGACTCATTCTGGGATTGCCTGATAGTGCTGCTAATGAAGCGAAACTAGTACCGGGAGGCGATGTTCATATCCTTCTTCTCAATAGGAGCTCAAGTATCCAACCACATCGGGGTGATGTCAGAAATCATCAGAGCTAACCAACCCTTCAGATCATCTAGGAACAATAGGCAAGCCCTGGCAGGGTAGTACCGAGTGCAGCGGTCGACCTAATACAACATTAATATGCTCGGTGTGACAATTCACCTCCTTGCCTCTAACCAGAACTGAATTCACTAGTCGGAACTCACTAGCCTTTTTCTTAATTTTCGGGACCAACTCCCCATAGACTAAGTATAACTCCCGGTGCCAGGAAGGAATGTAAGATCCCCGCGGCCTGGTGAACTGTTCGAATTCATGATATCTGAGCGTGTCAAGCACCTCAACATGCTTACCTTCCAAACCCTATACAGATAGTATCTTTTCTTCTAGAATGGTTTGTAAATCATCGCCTTTTAGTTTGTTTAGCAACCTGAGTGGAGGTGGAGCTACAGGGAGTGCAGGAGCCGTTGGAGGTGGTGTTGGAGCTGACATTGATTTGGTAGTCGGGGGAGTGGCAGCTGAAGGGGTTCCGGTAGCTATGGGCCGATATCTAGCCCTATGTTCCTCCCTTCACTTTATCAAAGTTTTCTCATCCTCCGGCTTAGAAACAGCTGGTTCAACATTTGTGTCCTTCCTAGCGATGAGCTTTTTTCATTTGCCTTTATCTCCCGATGGGAGATCTTGCTTTCTTTTCTGTGAAGGCCGTGATCCTCCTTCATTGATTTTAATTCCCATTGCCTTTTTTTGAGGTGGTGCATTTAGGTTTGTGCGTACCATATCTACAAAAGTTTGTGATTGACTAGAAGAGCAATCACACTAAAACATCAAAAATCTTAAGCAGAAGGGTTCGCCGATTAGTCGGCGAATTGCCATACCTCTTTAGAGATTTAGGTCGAACTTGTCGAAGGGATTAGTTTGAAATCTAGGTAAATAAGCAATGAAAAAGTTTATATGGTGAGACGTCGACAACCATCGGAGACCACAGATGTGTCCGGCGAAAGTTACAGATCTCTCAACACTATGGACATGAATGAAGGGTGATCTAAGGTCAGTAGGTGAACAACTGAATCATTTGGCGAGCATGACCCAGCTCGTCGAATGATTCACCGTGCCTACTTTTCAACCCACTTCTTAGAATCGACCTTACAAGCACTGAAAATGCAATTAAAGCATGCAGACACGAAATTCACACAAGACCCATACTTCCCATCATTTCGGAATACTCAGACTTCTTTCGGTCTACCAAATTTTAGCCATTTAACTATGATCACCCTTAAAAATGTCGTCACCCATTCCTTCATTGAGCAACTTTTGTTATTTAGCAAAAATGTGGGCTCTATAGGTGTTACCTAACTAATACAATGACAATCAAGCGGGAACCATTTCCATCGCAATCAAATTAAAGCACAAACAACAAGGCATTCGACGATTAAAATATTTCAGGCAACTAAGTATAGATTACACATACCATATCAACTTATTTCTATCAAAGAGGCCCAACACACGTCATCCTGATACTACAATTGCAAAAGAGTGCAAAAACTTTTAAGATAAATTCGGGGTTTTATGGGCTAACCTTTAATGCAGATCAAATTGCTTTTTGAAATGCTAGGAAGCAAAGAGATCCAACCCCAAGCACTATTTATCAATTGAAATACTAATGGGAAGGTAAAAATCTAAGAAAATGTATCTTTGGTGTGATTTTGAGGAGTTTGAGACTAGGGAAAGTGAGAGATTCAAACATTTTGACTTTCTGCCTTTATATAACCGTTCAGTTCTCTGTCATTTGGCGATGCACCGAACGCTTACTTAGCTCGCTGAGTTTTGTAGGACATCCCTTATTTTGGGGTCCCAATAGCGGACTAAGTCGGAGTCACCGATAGATTCGACGACTCGTCCACTGGGTCCTTGGCTCGCCAACTTGTACTTCTCAATACCTTTCTCATTTTACCCTACAAAATCAGCACACCATTATTCGATCAGATTAATTAAAAGCAGTAAAACCTTGGGTTGCCTCCCAAGAAGTACCTTATTTTACGTCGTATGTTCTATCACACTCTCCGTTATTGGGGTTAACCCCAATGTCACTAGCAATATGTCATTTGGGTGGAGATGAGGTATGGCAAAACTCAGGAATGACCTGATCAGCTGGATTGATCTAGAGTGAGATCCAATCATTTGATTCAACACTTCGACATTCTCCTTCATTTCTTCCAACACCCGATCTTGATCAGTGATCTTTTGGAGAATAATTTGAAGTGTGTCCTCGACATAATTTTTCTCCCCATTCCTACACTTCCTCTGCTCATAAGGGGGTGTGTACCTCCCCCTGCCATTGCATTGGACTTCCACCTCTGAGATTTTGGTGGCCAAGTCGTTTACCTGAGATGCCAATTCGGTCAGCATGAGGTCCTTTTGGACTCCTTGGTTTATTTTGACCAATTTGCCACTACTCTGCTCAGCCATGCTCACTTAAAGGGACAACTCAACGAAAAGCAAAACTGAACGTAAAGTTAGTAAATTACAACTAAGAAGAACAAAGAAAATTCTACGAATCTAAAAATTCTCAAATAACACCAGTCCCCGGCAGCGGCGCCATTTTGATGCTTATCGTGACCAACGACAATAACCTACGGTTCAAGGGTCTACGATCGTCGATAGTATAGTAACCCAACTCAAGGTTGGGGTCGTGTCCTAAGAGAGTGGTTTTGAGAATTAATATAAAAATAAAATTTTGCTTAAATTAGTTGTAGCTAAAGAAATTAATGAACAAAAATATTGCAAATTAAAGGGCGCGACACAAAAGTGTCAAATATCGATAGGGATTTTGTCACAAGTAGTAAAAACAACAAAAAATAACAAGAAAATCAAGTATGGGGAAATGTTCGTGGGGTGTTACCGCAATATAAATTGAGATAAATGGTTGGGTACATGCTTTCAATAGGAAATTTGCAAGATAATAGTGACTAGGCTAAGCTTTAGATGGAAATAAGTTCCCTCTGGAGCAACTTACCTCGTTTCAAATGGGTTCCTCTCAGACACCCATTTGCCTCATGAAGACCAGCCTACGCCTTTCCCCACTCACTCTCTCGAGCTGAGCGCTAGTATATGGGGCTAGGGCTCATCCTCTCGGAGTGAACCTCATGTCGACCCACTCCTTAGGCCATTAATCTAGTGGTCTTGGTTTCGCATCCTCCCTCTCGGGCAAGCAGAAAACTCATGGGCGATTTTGTATTTGCAACTACAAACCCAATAAATTAAACCACAACCACTAGGTGAAATCACCATTAAAATACATCTACCCTATCAGCAAGCAAAACCTAACAACAATATCAACACATATTTGCTAAATCACTGCCCAAGAATGGGGTTTTTAGCCACACATCAAGAAATAACAAAATACACCTAAAATGATACTAAAATCAAATGGGTATAAGAAATTAAACCTTGATTTAAGAAAAGGATTAAGAATGGAGAAGTTCCACTTCCAACTTGGGGATGATGAAATCCTGCTCTCTTCAAGTCTCCCACAAAACCCTCTCCAAACTTGAGAAAAAAATATCTATAAAGTACAATTCTATTTGGAAAATAATAATAATGGTTCGGAACTTGTAAAATTAATAAAGAGTTTAGTATTTATAGCCATCAGAAATTAATGCAGGCAGATAGTTCGGCGAAGTTAGTCGAGTCCGCCGAGTGACTTGGTGACTTGCCCTTCTTCTGTCTTATCGTCGTTTAAACTGCCTATAGTATCTTCACGTTCGGGACCATTGGGTGGTATAGTACTGCTTTGCAGAACTACTCGACGAAGCGCCGATTGCTCCTTTCATCGCCTTTTTTATCCTCTTCCTTCAGGGCTTCACATACTGGAACAAATGTTCTTGGCGATGCTCATGCTTCAGTTTCTTCGTTCTTTTCAACATTTTTGTTCCTTTTTGCGCCTAAGTGTCCATGCTTCCACTAAACCTTCAAATACCTGAAACTTAAGAGTTTTCATCAGATATTGAGACAAAATCAGCATTCAAGGACGCTATTTCTATCAAAATAATTCCTAAATAAGTCCAATTTGTGGACTCATCAGTACCTTAGAACACCATCTCCCCCTTGGGAGAAAGCCTCTATAGACTTCTTTAGTACCGCTTCTTTCAATTCTACTAAGATCGAATCAAGACATTGCTTTTCCTTAGCATCGGCCAAGAAAGACGATTCTGAACTATTATGGACCAGAATACCATGCTTGGTGGAATCCATTATTTGAACTCTTAATCGGGCCAACTTATGAACATCTCGAACGAACTCTTTTCTATCATTATCAACATGTGCAACACTACCCATGGACAATCGACTAAGGGAATCCACCACCACATTTGCTTTGCCGGGGTGATAGAGAACAATAATATCATAATCTTTCAATAACTCAAGACACCTTCTTTGGCGAATATTTAGATCTTTTTGGGTAAACACATATTGCAAGCTCTTGTGATCGGTAAACACATTAACATGGACCCCATACAAATAATGCATCCAAATCTGTAAGGCAAATACAATCGCCGCTAATTTAAGATGGTGGGTAGGATAGTTTTTCTCATCAACCTTTAAATCCCTTGAAGCTTAGGCAATCACCTTACCATTTTGCAGAAGTACACATCCCAAACCTACTCTAGAGGCGTCACTGTAATGGCCCTAAAAATGAACTAGTGAAAGTAGAGTCTAACATGTGTGCGTTTGAGTTTGGTGTGAGGTTTGATGGTGTTCGATGTTGTCCCGAGTCATGGTTAAGGGGTTTAGGGGTCAAATGTCAAGGTGCGACTCCCATGAACCATGTCTGCAATCTATCAAGATGCACGAGCAAGTGAAGGGTGAAGTGGTAAATTCACCCTTTGCTTAGTTAAGTGTTTGGACGGTTATTTTGTGTTTATTAACATATTTTAAGAGTATTAAAACATTAAAATGCTCTTTTAGATTTCATTAATTCAAAACCCCAAATCAAAATCCTTCCCTCCCATAAAGTCTTTTCTCTAGAAACTCCATTGGAAATCAAGATCAAGATCAAGCTAGGGTTGGGGATTTCAAGGTGTTTCTTCTTCAATTTTCATGAGGAATCAATATCAAGGTATAGTGATCTTGATCCTTGTCTAATTTTCCATTCATGGAGCCAATTCAAATGTGATTACAAATCATGAAAATCTAGGTTTTTACTCAAACTCACGGGTTCTTTCATCAAACATTTTCAAATGTTTTCTAATGATAAACTATGATTTTATTGATGTTTAATTTATGATTTATGATGAAAATACTCTATGAACCCATGATTTCTTTCAATTCCTTAATTGCGACTTATGAAGTGGGTTTGTTGATTATGAATAAATGTTGATGGACTTATGCCTAGATTGACTTAGATTATTGAATTGTATCATCATCTATGCCTAATTATGGTTAATTGTTGGTTAATTTAGGATTTATGATCATAACCTTGAAAGGGAAAGTTTGACCTAATTTCATGTTAAAGTAGAATTGTCTTGAATTATTGATCCGCTTGAAAGGTGGAGGTGTTTATTTACTATGTACATTGTGATCATGGCCTTGAAGGCATAGTGTAAGGAATTGAAGTATTATCATGATGTTGTATATATGAATGTGATGTGAAGCATGTGTGTGATCTTACTGAATGAATTATGATCTTGTTTAGAAGCTAATTGACTTAGGATTAAATGTTATCTCTTTATTAACACTCATGAATGTTGATGATGGTAATGTGAAGGGTTCTATAATATAATGTTGAATATCTTGAATTGGTAGTCTAAGGCATCCTTTTCTTGTATTGACGAATGAATGAATGAAGTTTAATGATAATGTTAATGAATGTTGAGTCTATTGAAAGTCTATTTTCAATTGTACCTTAATGAATGTTAATGACTTGTTGTGAAAGTACTTGCTCACAATAAGAGGGGTTCTTAGGTGAAATGCTATTCTCAACTTTAAATCTATGAGTTTTCCAATGAATGAATGTTGGGATAGGATGGATACTCGTCCGGCAGTTGAGGCGGAGTATCTAGTAACAATTCATATATCCCGTTTTAGTGAATGTTGGGTTTGGGAAGGTTACTCATCCGAGAGTTGAGGAGGGGTATCTAGTAGCAATTCTTTATCCCATAATGAACTAATGTAATGAATGTAATGTACTCTGTGGGTAATATGTTAAGCACCGAGTGGATATGGCTTTAGATGGGTGCTTATCTGGGAATTCAGGCGAGGTACTTAGTAGCAATCTCTTGAGATGGATGCTCATCCATGAGTTGAGGCGGGGTATGTAGTAGCAATCCCCATATCCTTTAAACTATATGCCCACATAGGTCTAGCTAGTGGATCCACTTAAGGCTAAACAAACAATGGTCCTACCTTAGGCAAGGAGGAATCTCTTTATACGGTGAAGGTGACACCGGGATTCCATGTCAAGCTCACTTGGTCTATGTCGGTTAAGGCATACCCCCACAATAATGTTAATGAACTATGGCTTCTTCTACTTAGTGTGGGTGGTGGTATAGGACGCCATCTATGCCTTGTACAAGTAGGCATTTGAGGAGGTCATGGTGTGTTCCTTATAATGTTAATGAAATGAATGGGCTCTTATAATAATATTTATGAGAATGGTGATCTAATGTTTAATTAATAAAGGTGCTCTTAATGTAATGAAGCTAATGAAAAATGTTGACTTTTATATGTTTAAATGTAAAAATGCATGCTATACTTGGTTTGTATCATGAGTTACTTCCTTGTTATGACATGTTGTGTATTAATGGGCCTTGTCTAGGGTGACTTCAAAGGAGTACTTAGTGTGAGTAGTAGTATGGGATGCTACTTGCACATTGCACAATTATGACCTAGAATTGTCTTAGATGTTGGTCTTAATCTGATAATATGATTTATGTGATGTTTATGTTTCTTATATGCTTTATTGTGTAAAGGTAGAAAGGAGGAATGGTAAGTTCACTTTTGGTGATCTTAATGTTGTACCTTGGTGTAGATGGTGGTATGGGACGCTATCCATATATTGCACAAGATATAACATGAGGGTTACTTGAGGTGAAGGCTTAAAGTAAAGGTAATGGGTTATATGATTGATCATGTTCTAATGTGGTTAGATGATTTGTATGTTGATTATGTCTAAATGAGAAAATGTGACTTGCATGTTGGTTGTGGTTTATATTATGCCTTTTTTTTTTATTAATGTTCATGAACTTTTACTAAAATGGTATATATCATGACTTTCAAACAAAGATGTCCATTTTAAGCATGTTTTTGCATGACTTCCATACTTAGTACATCTAATGTGCTAAGCCATATTGGTTATCCCTTTTTACCAAAGTGTAAGGTTTGGAGATATTGGTGTTCTATGCTTGAAGGATAGGTTTCTAAGGTGCTTGAAGATGAAGACTTGGTAAGTCCTCATAGTTTCGAGGACAAATCCATTGTTTTCCTTTTATGACTTTTAGTTTTGTTAAATCTTTTGTATGGGCTAAGTCCCAATATTGTATTCAAAGTATTAGATGGTTTGAGACATAGTGTACAAAGTCTAGAAAGTCTTTCGCTTGCTATTTAATGAAAATGTCTTCGATTGTAAGGAATGTTTTAATTCTTCTCTATTTTCCATATGTTCTTATGTTCAAGAATGCTATGAGGCTTGTATTAGCCTGCTTCAGGGTCGAGTACGCCGTGTTACGATTAGGGGGTGCTCTCGGGTCGTGACAAACATTGTATCAGAGCACAAGATTTTGGAATGGTCTTTGGATGTCTCAAACCACATCTAGTAGAGTCTTGTTCATAATGTGAAGCGCGCCACATTATGAATAGAAGGCTATTGGGTGCTAAGAAACTTTCACTTCTTCATTCTTCTAGTCGTGCCATAGAGTTTAGCTCTATAATATCTCTCTATTGTTTCTTATGTAATGGTCTTTAGATTATGACCACTTGGAAGGAGTATGTTGCAAGGGTTGAGGGAGAGGAAAGGTTGGTTGTGATGCCAACTAGGGCTATGTGATTTGATAGATGTGAGATGGAAGATTATGATGTTGACAAAGTATGAATGGGTTGCTTTATTGTTATGTGTGTTGTTGGTAGAAAGTTATGATGAGTTTTTGGGTATGTGGAAAAAGTTGATGAATAGTGGTATTTAAGAGATGCCTTGAAGTGTTGAGAGAGTAGACTCCTTTAAGAGGGGTAGAAGTGTATTTCACCTTGGGTGATGAGTATGAAGGTTTAGTGCTATTTTGTTCCGACCTTAGGATTTGAAGAGGGATTTGAAGAGGTGAAGTTTAAAAGAGCTAGTGTAAGCTTTCTCCCAAGTGGGGGATAATGTGCCTAGATGGTAAGGTCTTTGAGTGTCATTGATGTTCATGAGTTAGGCTTGATTGATGTTCTCACCTTAAGAGGTGTAGTGAGTGTGAGGAGTTTAGACCTAGTGTGGTAGACTCACATGAGACATTGAGTGATGTGGTAAGGTTGATTGTGACCAAGAGTTGCTTAATGACAACCTTTCTAGTTTAAAAGTACCGGTATGTTGATGGTTTCTTGTAAGTTGTGGATGTCTTGATTAAGGTTCCCTTGTGGTGTTCATGTTGACCTTTGTTCGGTTAACTCCTAAGTGGGGGATATTATGTTATAGTAAGGTTGTTGAGATTTCTGATATCATTACCTCTTTCTTTATATGCCTACTCAAACCTAAGACAAAGATTCCTTTTTGGCTTGTTTCATGTTTCGTAGTCATGTGTGAAATTGAGTTTCCATGATCTCCTTATGTAATGCATGTTCTAGTTGAATTTTTGTTTAGTTGAGAAAATGAGTTTTCGTGATTTATTGTTCCTCATGTTGATGTGCATTTAGTGTGACTATTCTATATGCTTCATGAGGATAAATGTTGAAAATGCCTAAATGTACTTTATTGAAAAGATGCATAATCTGCTTTTATGGGAAAATTGCTCAAATGTGCGTAATGATGTTGTAATGAGCGTGATGTGATTTGGAGAAGGAAGTCCCTCCAAAGAAATGAGAAATGTTGAAGTTTTGGTGCAAAATGAGTTTGTAGATGTAGTTCATACCTTCTTGTTTGCATTGAGACTTTTGATGTGGAGTTGATGTTTCCTCCTATATTTATTCATTTATATTGATGTTGTATGCATGATTGTGGAATGCTAGTCTTGAGTCGTTACCCCTTAATGTGTTTAAAGTGTCATTCGAGGAAGAATGTTCCTAAGTGGGGGATAATGTAACGACCCTAAAAACAAACTAGTGAAACTAGAGCCTAACGTGTGTGCCTATGAGTATGGTGTGAGGTTTGATGGTGTTTGATGTTGTCCCGAGTCATGGTTGAGGGGTTTAGGGGTCAAACGTCAAGGTGCGACTCCCCATGGACCACCCTAGGGGTCGTTGAGGAGGACCCTAAGACTAACTCCAAGACCCCAATGAACTATGAAGGCTGCCCAAAATGGGCAACCTACGGAATGGGTCCACGCCCCGTAGGTCCATCCACGCCCTGTGGATGGCCTCCGTAGGTCAAGGGGCCCCTAACCAAGCCACAATCCCAATTGACGGAGGGTCAGTATTGTCCGTTACCCCATCCATGGACCGTGGATGGGGTCTCATGAACCATGTCTGCAATCTGTCAAGAGGCACAACCAAGCTCACTGATGATGGTTTTCATCGCATGTCGGCGATTCGCCAATAATTTCCAAAGCTCACTGAGTTTTACAGACTCCAATGTTGACGATGTCTAAAGTCAAACGGTGGATAAGGTCGACTCTAAAATCTTGCTATCCTTCATTTTTTTGAACACTTTTTATACTTTAATCTTTACAAACAACACACCATTATTTTACAAAGAAAAAAAACAATTAAAAGGGTTTTGGGTTACCTCCCAAACAACACCTTAGTTAAAGTCGCGGCATGATGAATGTCCACCTTCAAACCTCACTCTCGAGGTTAGCCATAGTATCACTAGGCAAACCCTCATACTGTCTCGGATTGAGGTGAGACGAGATATGACCCAGTTGGGTCTCCAACTGCTTGATTGAAACATAATAGGAGGTGACGGTCTGTCTAAGGGTACAAACATCTTCTTTCATGCCTCTCAACATTTTGTTTGACCTTTTCAACTTTGTTGAGGATACGTTAGAGCATATACTTAGATTTTGGCCATTTTTTGGTCTCTCTTATTGTCTTTTTCAATTTGCTCCTTAGATAGCTTGAATGTGACAAGGGATACTTGGTCCTCGCGAGTGTATCATGCTCTGTTGATGGTTGTTGTGCCATCTAAAAGTTGGGTTGCTACTGCATATGGCTACAACATTAAGCCTCCAGGCGAAAGTTGGTCAACGACACCTTTGTTTACCAAATCCAAACACCGGTAAAAGTATTGAAGTAGTACGTTGTCTGGCAAACCGTGGGTTGGGCATTGCAGCACCAATTTGTGAACATTAGCCAACTTTCGTGCAGAGGCGCTCTCATTCTAGACATTTAAAGCTCTGGATGCTATCCCGTAGTGACATCATCTTCGAGGGAAGGCAAAAATACACTTGAAATGCGGTTACCAACTCCTCCCAAGAAGTGATGGATTCACGTGGTAGCTCGTCTAGCCACTTGCACGCCTATCCCATCAACGATAAAGGGAATGGCCTTAACGGGACAAACTCCTGAGTGATGTTTTTGAATGATAATGGTCCGCAGATCTACAAAGTTTCGATAATGCTCGTGAGGATCCTCATGAGCCAGTCTGCTGAAAAGTCCACTCTTGGACATCGTTGAGATTTTTGATGTCGTCTTAGTGGCCTACCTGACTACCGTTGCTACCATTAACACTCATGCTTTATGAAATATTCGCACAACAAATAAAACCAAACAAAAAATTAGGTAAGTAGACTACAACTAAGAAAAATAGAAATTCTACTTAACTAAGAATTCCCAAATAACACCACTCCCTAGCAACAACGCCATTTTGATGTTTTCGTAATCAAGAAACAACTTCCGATGCAAGTGTCTACCATCGTACAATAGTTTAGTAACCCAACCAAGGGTTAGGAACGTTCCCTAGAGAGTGGATTTAAGAATTAATAGAAAAATAAAATTTAGTTCTAACTAGTCGTAGATAAAGACATTAACAAATAAAAACATTGTAAACTAAAGGGGAACACAAGAGTGTCAATTAACAATGGGGGGTTTTGTCACAAGTAAGTAAGAATAGCAAAATAAACAAGGATTTCTAAGTAATGAGAGGGGATCCTTGGGATGTGACGGGAATACGGGTTAAGCAAGATTTGGGTACATGCTTTCGATAGAAGAGTCATAGAGTAATTGTGACTAGGCTAAACTTTTAGGGGGGTAAGCTCTCTCTCGAGCCACTTTCCTGACGCGTTTCAAGAATTGGTACGGGCCCACATATCGGGGATTTAACTTCCCCTTTTTGCCAAACCTCATAACACCTTTCATAGGTAAAATCTTCAAGAAGACCCAATCACCAATTTCAAACTCCAATTCCCTCCTTCTATTATCGGCATAAGATTTTTGCCGACTATGAGCCATTTCCAACCTTTCCCTAATAAGCCGAACTTTTTCAATGGCATGATTTATTAGGTCGGGGCCTATTAGAGCAAACTCACCTACTTCAAGCCAACCCACCGGTGATCTACACCTTCTACCATAAAGTGCTTCAAATGGAGCCATGGTAATGCTTGAGTGGTAACTATTGTTGTAGGCAAATTCTATCAAAGGAAGATGATTGTCCCAACTACCCTTGAAATCTATCACACATGCCCTCAACATGTCCTCTAAGGTTTGAATGGTGCGTTCCTCTTGACCATCCATTTGAGGGTGGAATGCGGTACTAAGCTTAAATGTGAAGTAAAGTGGGCACCCCGATCTGATATGATAGTTAAGGGAACCCCATGCAACTTCACAATTTCATTGATGTACAACTTGGCATAGTCTTCCGATGAAAACGAAGTCTTAATCGGAATAAAGTGGGATGATTTTGACAACCTATCAACAATGACCCAAATAGAATCATGTTGCCTTCGAGTACGAGGCAACCCCACCACAAAGTCCATATGAACATCCTCCCACTTCCAAGTAGGAATTTCTATATATTGGGACAAACCTCTGGGCTTTTGGTATTCGGCCTTGACTTATTGACAATTCGGACATTTGGCTACAAAACCCACTATATATGCCTTGGTACCTAAGCACCCCATCTGCCCCTTGGGAGAAAGCCTCAACGGACTTGTTGAGAGCCGACTCTTTCAACTTTATTAACATAGGATCAAGGTGCTGCTTAGACTTCACATCAACAACCAAGGACGATTCGTAGCCATGACGAACCATGAATCCACCCTTGGTGGAATCCACTAGTTGGACACCTAACCGGGCCAACCTATGCATATCACGAACCAATTCATTCTTCTCATATTCTACATGAGCCACACTACCCATGGACAAACAACTTAGGGCATCCACAATCACATTAGCCTTGCTAGGGTGGTAAAGGACACTCATATCATAATCCTTCAAAAGTTCTAACCACCTTGTTTGTCGGAGATTCAAGTCTTTTTGGCTAAATACATATTGAAGACTCTTATGGTCGGTAAACACCTCTACATGCACCCCATAGAGATAGTGTCTCCATATTTTCAAGGAAAAAACCACTGCCGCTAGTTCGAGATCATGCGTCGGGTATTTCTTTTCATGTGTCTTAAGTTGCCTTGAAGAATAGGCAATTACTTTACCGTGTTGCATGAGAACACACCCCAACCCTATCCTCGAAGCATCACAATATACAATGAATTCGTCGGTACCTTCCGGCAAGGTCAATACCAGAGCGAAGGTGAGTCTATCCTTCAACTCTTGGAAGATCTATTCACAAGCCTCCGTCCACTCAAATTTGGACTTCTTTTGGGTCAAGGCCGTTAATGGAGAAGCAATAGATGAGAAGCCCTCTACAAATCTTCTATAATACCCGACCAATCCCAAAAAACATCGAATATCGGTGGACTTAGGGGTCTAGGAACACTTTTCACCGCATCCATTTTCTTCGGATCAACCTCTATACCCACACTTGACAGAATGTGACCCAAGAGAGCAACCGACTTTAGCCAAAACTTGCCCTTGCTAAATTTAGCATAAGGTTGGTAGTCCTTGAGGACTTGTAACACTAACCTCAAATGCTTCATATGATCACCCTCACTCCTTGAATGGATCAAAATATCGTCAATAAAGACAATCACAAAGAAATCAAGATATTGCCTAAATACCCTATTCATAAGATCCATGAAGCCCTCCGGGGCATTTGTTAGACCAAAAAAAATAACTAAGAATTCATAGTGACCATATCTTGTACGGAAGGCCGTTTTAGGAATGTCAACCCCTCTCACCTTAAGTTGGTGATAACCCAACCTTAAGTCAATCTTCGAAAAGTAACTCGCCTCATGGAGTTGGTCAAACAAATCTTCAATTCTAGGGAATTGGTACTTATTCTTTATAGTGACTTTGTTCAGTTGGCGATAATATATACACATCCGAAGTGAACCATCTTTCTTTTTCACAAACAATACCAGGGCACCCCATGGAGATATGCTTGGTTGAATAAAACCCTCATCTAGCGAATCCTTGAGTTGTTCCTTCAATTCGACTGGAGCCATCCGATAAGGAGGAATTGATATGGGTTATGTATCCGACAAAAGATCAATGCCGAAGTCTATTTCCCGTTAGGGAGGGATTTCGAGTAAGTCATTGGGAAATATTTCTGGAAATTCCCTTACTACGGGGACCGACTCTAAAGGAGGAGTCTTAGACTCAATGTCTTTGACCCTCACAATGTGATAGATACACCCCTTATAAATCATTCTTCTTGCTTTCAAATATGAGACAAAACGACCTCTAGGAATAGAGTTTCGCCCCTTCCATTCTAACACGGGTTCATTCGGAAATTGAAACTTTACTACCCGAGTTCTACAATCAATGGAAGCAAAACAAGTATGCAACCAATCCATCCCCAATATGTCATCAAAGTCCAATATATCTAATTCTACTAAATCAACCAAAGTGACTCTATTAGACAAGGAAATAGGACAATCCCTATAAACCTTTCTAGCAACAACCGAGTCTCCTATGGGAGTAGAAATTGAAAAAGGTTCCTCTAAATTTACGGGGAGTACATCAAATTTCATAGCCACTAAAGGGGTAACAGAAGATAAAGTGGCACCGGGGTCTAACAATGCATAAACATTAATGGAAAATACTTGTAACATACCGGTGACAACGTCCCGAGAACCCTCTTGATCACTTCGAGATTGGGCAGCATTAAAGCAATTTTTCTTGGGAGCATCGGAGTTATAGCCACTAGGAGGGACTTGCTTGCCCTCTCTCCCTTGAACTTTTACCATTGGACAATCCCTCTTCATGTGTCCACTTTTTCCACAATTAAAACACTCATTCGTGCCCACAAGACACTTTCCCCCATGCTTTTTGCCATACTTTGCACAATTAGGCTTATCAACATAAGAACCACCTCCACTACCACCTTGTGGCTTTGTAGTAGGCTCCATCTCATTGTTGAACTTCGGAGTGCTAGAAGTGCCTTGATTAGAAAACCTCTTCTTAAATCTTGGTGTGCCTTGAACCTCAAATCTACCCTTAGATGAATTACCATCATCAACTCTTGCCCTTTTCACTTCTTTACCCACTTGCTTAAGCTTTTGTTTCTCAATTTGCTCGGTATGAACCATAAGACGCGAGATGTTCATGGTTGGAATTAGTATCGCTGACCTACATTCATTCACTACATTAGTATCGAACTTGAGGACTCACCAAGCCGGGGGAATAGTCGACCCAAATTGCTTCACCTTGAAGAAAGTGGTAAGTATCAACGACCGGAACCTACACTTATAGTAAAGTAGAAAATATGGGTTAGCACAGTAAAAGGTATCCATCTCATAAGATATCGTTCAATGGGAAGTCGTACTTGCTAAATGTAAAAGCCCCCATCTCACTTTCATGTCCTCTCGGTGCTACGCATTATTCCCTTTAATAGTCATAATTAGCCTTTACTTAAGTTAACATCAACATTCATTGGGCACTCATGCCAACATCTCATCATGATAGCTCATAGGTTTCTTAAGTAAGAATTCTCCTTTCACTTAAGAAACACTAGCATGTAAGTAAACCTTTCATATTATAATCGTACTGTGATCATGAGAATGTCCTTTCAATCAACACAACAAGCTTCTCATAAACATACATACATCATGCACAACCAACTATATAGGGTATAGGGATGAAAGATCTTATCATCAACACCCCAAAAACACAATAGATATAGAATCATTACTATCTAAGCAATTCACAATCTCATACACGATTCCCATAAAGAGGTATAACCTTCATAGGCCTTTCAAGGGTCTTGGAATCACAATTAACCCAACTATACACAATTACTACATAATATAGAAGAAATTCATGATTCAATATCTTAATCATCATAAACATATTCAATTGACATATTCACAATATTCTCCAAACCACAGTATCAATTTAAGATCTAACAACGTGGGGAACACATGGGTCTATGGGGAATTCTCATTATAAACCTCCATTCTCCATAAATATATCCACAATTCTTCACAAACAACCATAAACAACCGTAATTAAGCAATGAAAATGTTTTGGAAAGAAGACCCATGTTATAGAATGAAAACCCTAGAAATTGGGGGATTTTGATATCTTGAAAACATATTCGAAGGGGCTCCTTGGGTGATAGCTACCCAAGGATGAAAAGCAACTATACCTTGTCTAAGGAACTCCAAGAGTTTTGGGGAAGAACCTTGAAACCATGTCTCCAATGTCTTCTTCTTCTTGAGTCTAGAGAGAGGATTTTTGAGAGAAGGATGATGTTCTTGGGTTTCTTTTTTTATTAATTGGGAGTAACTAAATTGAAGGATATTTGACCTTAAAAAGTATATATATTTGTTAGGAAAGGAGTGGGAAAGTTTTGGTTCAAGTTTAGGAAAGATTACTTAAAAGCCCTTTACTTAAACTTCAATTTTTATGCTTGGCCCACTTGAGCTAGCCCTTTGGCACCCTTGGCTCGCCAAGACACTTAAGCAACTCGCTTAATGACCCTTAAGATCGCCCATATTTCCATTACGTTCCCAAAGTGGGCAGCTCACTTAGGCAATGGGGGGGGGGGGGGGGGGTGTTGGGCGA
>JAJOOH010010423.1:0-58255 GCA_029582605.1 Solanum gracilifrons | reverse complement strand
GTTGTGTAGGTTGACAGCTCTATCAGATCCGGCTTATTACTCATCTTCAGATTAGAGCTTCCAGACTTACTTGAGAGGTAGCGGTTCATTCCAAACGTACTCTCAAGTTATCTATATTTATTGTTCTGTTCTATTCTAGAACTTTACTATGAGACTTGTATATTTTATTCACATTCCGTATTAGAGGTTTGTACATGTGACAACCAATTCTGGGGTTATGTTGAGTTTATTTAAAGACTTCCGCTTATCTTTCTATCTTATTCTTGTTTTATTAATTTCGTATCGTCGGGTTTTTGGGTGTTAGGCTGACGTGTCCGGTGGGGTTTGGGCACGTGCCATCACATCCGGTTTTGGGGTGTGTCACGGGGCCCATAGAGTGGGAAAGGTTTAAGAATGGTTTCCTTGATAGGTTTTGCCCTTTGGAGATGAGAGAGGCTAGAATACTTGGGTTTATTAACAGTCGGCAATGTGGGATGAGTGTTGAGGAGTATGCTCGTATGTTCACTAGGTTGTCAAGATATGCTCCACCCATATTAGTCGTCCCTAGGTTGATAATGTGTAAGTTTGTGTTGTCTGTGTCCGACTTGGTAGCAAAAGATTGTCGTACGGCTATGCTTGATAAAGGTATGAATATTTCTCGTCTTAGGATTTATGCTCAAGGGATTGAAAAATAGAAACTTCAAGAGAGGTCTAAAGAAACAAAGAGGTATAGACTTGATGATAATCCCCCTCAAAAAATGTTTGATGGGCATGGTTGCCCTAAGTTCCAATAAAGGTTTGGTGGGAAAAGTTCTTCTAAGGTGTCCCCTATGTGTAACAAGGATATGGTGTCTAACCCTAAGTTTCATGAAGGGAGTGATAGGCCTCTATGGACGGATTGTGCTAGGTGTGGAAGAAGGCACAAGTGTAAGTGCCTAGCGGGTTCTAAGGTTTGTTTTGGTTGCGGAAGAGGTGGTCAGAAGATGTTAGATTTCCCGATGCTCATGGCTAAAGGAGGAGAGGCCAAGAAAGCTCCTCCTAGTGGTCCGGATCCCAATTTCCAAATTATGGTCGGTTCTATGCACTCCGGTCTAGATAGGACCAAGAAGGCTCTCCGAATGAAGGCACCGGGTATGTTGATAGTTCCATATAGATGTAAATGTTTTACAAGATTATGAGTTTTCAATCATGTCTTTTGGATTGCTTGAATGAAGTGGTATTTGAGGGTTTAGTAGGGGTTTCCTCCCAAGGGGGAGATGGTGTGGTTAGAAAACAAGATTGTCGAGAGTCCCGATATCCTTATCTCTTTCTTATATTCCTATTCTAGCTTGAGACAAAGAGTTCCTTTTGGCTTGTTTTATGTTTCGGAGTCATGTGTGTTTTAGAAATCTCCATGATCTCCTTATGTTATGCATGTTCTTGAGAAGTTCATGATTAGTAAGAAAATGAGTTTTCATGATTTATGTGTTCCTCATGTTGTTGTGCATTTAATTTGAGTTGCATGTATGCTTCATGAGATGAATTGTCGAACATGTTTTAGTATGCTTTTGAGAGAGATTGCATAATTGGCTCCATGTTGTTGTGTTGGGCATGATTTTAGTTAGAGAAGGTAGTTCCTCCTATGCATATGTGAAATGTTGAGTTTTCGTACATAATGAGTTGTTAGATGTAGTTCTGACTTCCTTGTGTTGCATTGAGTATCTTGAGATAGAGTTGATTATTCCATTTTTGAATTGTACATTATTTTAATGTTTCATGCATGATGGGAAACTATTCTTGAGTCTCTAAATCTATAAGGTGTCTAGATCGTCACTCGAGGACGAATGTTCCAAAGGGGGAGATAATGTAAGACCCCGGAAACTTGTAGGCTTAACTCGATCTTGTCGTAAGTTTTAGAGTCGTAAAATTTTATTCTCGTACGTAGAATGAAGGGTTTAGGGGTTTTAACGTCAAGGTATGACCCCCCAAGGACCAACCAAGGGTCCTTGAGGAGGACCCTAAAATCCACCCTAGAAACTGTCGAAGGCAGCATCCACGAGGGGACCTATGCCTTATAGAGGGGTCCATGACTAGTGAATGGGTCTTGTGGGTCAAGGGTTATGATCAGGAGTTGTATACCCCAACCCACGCCCCACCAATATGGGTCGTGGGTCAGTCCAAGCCCCATAGGTGGTGGTCATGGATGGGGCCTGCAAGTTGTCTCATTTTTGGTTAAGTTAGGGATAGTCTACGTAATTCCTATTTTAGTTAGTATTAAGTGAGGTCATTTTGTATATTTTTAATACACCTATATAAGCCTTTTTAAGTCCTTAAAAACCAATTCACCTCATAAAATCCCAAAACCCAAATAAATAACCCACTTTTCCACAAAATCTTCTCTCTAAAACTCCAAGGAAAAAGAAGAAGAAGAAGAAGAAGAAGAAGGTGGAAGCTAGGGTGGAAGAATTAAGATTTTCTCCTCAAATTTGTGGGAATTTTTCATCAAGGTATGGTATCTCTTCATCCGTGGAGCCCATTCAAAACCCCCAATTTCAAAACTACAAATTCCAAAAGTTAGGGTTTGTCTTCAATCCCATGGGTTCCTTTCACAAATGTTTCTAATGATTGAATTATGATGTATTATATATTAATTGATTATTTCATGTGGTTTTTATGTTGAATTACCCCAAGAATCCATGAAACCCCATATTACTCAATTATAATCTTGTGATCATGGTGGTTGTTTATAGAAGAATGCTATGAAATTATGCTTGTAAGTAGTTGAGTTAGTTGAATTATGTTATTATACATGTCTACTGTAGTAGTTCTAGATGTGTTGAAGCAACATGATCCATGGTCCTTCAAGCGCAAAGTATGTGTATTATGCTTGATTATGAGAATGATGAATATGCTTAAAGAACGCTTTGAGCGTAAAGTGATTATGATTATGATCTAAGTGTTGTGTCGTTGAAAGACTATTTTCATATACACCCTTCTGCATGACTATGAATGAGGTGTCAATGATTATGATAATGTTGTTGTGTTGATTGAAGGGCTATTCTCTTGAACACATAATGAACATGAGTTGAAAGGTTTTCTCACAATATGATGATTCTAAGGTTGAAAGGCTATTTTCACCTCTTGAATCTATGAGCTATATTATGAATTGTGTTGGATTGATTGTTATGGCATTCTTCCATAAATATGAACTTAATTCAAGACGTAATATGAATTCAATGGGAATTATGCGTAGCACCGAGTGGATATTGAATATGAGATGAAAGCTTTTAGGCCAGTTGAGTATGGCTTTCCAAATTGGTTCCTTCTACGTCAGTTGAGTCCGGGCTCCCAAAACATGTATCTCATGAGATGGAAACTTTCTACCACAGTCGAGTCTGGGTTTCTAGTAGCAATCTCCTTATCCCGTAACTATGTCCCCCCGTAGGACTATAGCTAGTGGATCCACCTAAAAGCTAACAAACCATGGTCTTACCTTAGGCAAGTACGTAAACCCTTTTCAATGTGTTGGTTACACTGGATTCCATGTTAAGCTCACATGATCTAAGTCGGTTAATTCTTATTCCTATCAAGATGAAATATGAACAAGAACATAAATTATGAACTATGGTAACTCAAGGAGTTTTACTTAGCATGGGTGGGATTATGGGATCTTATTCATGCATTTCACAAGTAGGCTCTAAGAGTATTTATGGTGTGTTCCTCTTATATTATGAAGGTTTATAAAATGGTATATGCCTAATGTGGATTATTGCTATGAGTTACGTTCCTTGATATGAGTTACTAAAGATGAATGTTTCCGTGTCTATGAGTATTAACTAAGGATGAAATCAAAGAATGGTAAGTATGATTATGGTGGCCTAAAAGTGGTACTTAGTGTAGATGGGATTATGGGATCTTATATATACATTGCACAAGTATAACTTAGTGTTACTTATAAGCTGGTTCTATTATGATATGAAGATCTAAGTATTTGACCATGTGTATGAATTATGCCTTATGATGATTAATGGTTACATTATGTCTATGATAGAGTTCATGCTTATGATTATATTGTTATCCTTTATGATATGATGATCTATATGTGAGTTATGTTTATGAATTACGTTTTCCCACTATTTCTATGATGATGTTCAAAATTGGCATATAGCATGGTTTCAACTAAAGTGTCCCTTTTTGCATGTTTGCAAGGTTTTTATGCACGGCTATCATACTTAGTGTATTTTTGTACTCACCTATATTTTCTACATTTTTCTACAATGTAGGCTCTTGTAGTTGAGGTGATCTTCTATTGGTTAAAGCTTGGATCGACTATTTTTCTAGTTTGTGGTGAGTCCTTATGATTCTAGGACGGATAAGTCATTTGTAGTTCCTTTTTAGAATTTCATTTTTTGACTATTTTGAAAGGGAAATGTTCCTATCTTGATCCGAGGATTGTAATAGATGTCTAATTGAGACAAATCTAGACTTCCACTTGCTTTTATAAAAGACTTCGATTGTAAAGAAAAGCTTTAAAATTTCCACATCATTTCTATTGCTTTATATTATGATATGCTAAGTGTCTTGTGTTAGGCGTTCCGGGGTCTAGTATGCCTTGTGACATCTAGGGTGTACCCCTGGGTCGTGACAATTACCCCTTATGAGGCACTATATGGGAGTAGATGCATGTCTGCAGTTTGTTGGTTCAAAGTAGGTGAACCAGCCTAGATTGGAGCAGATTTAATTCATGAGGCTATCTAGAAAGTTAAGCTCATCAGACATAGACTTAAGACACCTCAGAGTCGTTAGAAGTCCTATGTAGATGTTAGGAGAAGGGAGTTTGAGTTTGAAATCGATGATTGAGTTTTTCTATAAGTGTCACCCATGAAAGGGGTGATAAGATTTTGCAAGAAAGGGAAGCTCGGTACCAGGTATGTAGGTCCTTACAAAATCATGAAATTAGTTGGTAATGTGGTTTATAAGTTAGAGCTGTCAAAAAAACTAGCATCCGTTCATCCAGTCTTACACATTTCCTTGTTGAAGAAATGTGTGAGTGATCCAACATTGATAGTACCTTCAGAGTATGGATTTGAAGTGTAGCCTCAGTTATGTGGATATTCAAGTTGAGATTCTTGATTGTCGGGTTTGTAGGTTTAGAAATAAAAAAGTCACTTCAGTAAAGATTTTGGAAATGAGTCAATCCGTAGAGGGAGCTACTTGGGAAGAGGAATCATTCATGATGTCCACCAGGTATCCTTACCTCTTACCTTTTGATTCCACTTCAACTTGAGGTAATAATTCATATCCAGTCTCTAAGTTTACTCTTATGTAATTCAGTATCAATATCTTGGTCCCTCACTTCTCCTTGCGTTTAAGCATATTTTCATGTTCATAAAATTAAGCTCAGTTAGATATCAGTTTGCAGTACTAAGTAGTAGGGATTGCAGCTCCTTCCCTACAGACTCAGCTTGCTTAGTCTTCATTCTAGGACGAATAATCCCAAGGGGGAGATATTGTAACACCTCACCCTTCGAGAAAGAGGTAAAAGGGGAAATTAGGGCAAGTCCATGAATCTAAAATGGACCATGGATCCTTCACGTCATCCTAGGCAATCCATGTAGAGGGTCATGGTCGATTAAGGATGTCTTGAGTGATCATCCAGGACTGCCATGGGAGGGGCCTTCTAGATGGCGCCCTAAATGGCCTTGTGAAAGAAGTTGCAGCGAAGTCAGGTATTGAGTGTTAGGGAAACTTCAAATGATTACATCTTTTAGCTCAAAATGAATTTGGTGGACCAAGACCTATCAAATTAAAGGTATTTGAGTCCTATTTCCAACTCTACAATGTTTCCCTAGTTCCGAGCCCAGAGTAAAAAGTTATGCTTATTTTAGTGAAGCCATGTCCGACAGAGCATCTTCATTAACCACTTGACGGGACGATGTTGTAGACGGCACTTGAAGCCTCTCTTGAAGTCACTTCGTCATTTATTAAGTGAGGTTGAACCCCAAAGTCACAAGTTAAGGACCACAAATGTCTAAACATCTAAAACGCTCCACACGCATCGTGAAGTCATCTGTGAAGGAGACTTCTCAGACTTAGTGTTTAGGGCTTACTTCAAACGATAATATATTTCATCACAAAATAAATTAAGAGGCAGTGCCCTATCAAATTAAAGATCTTTGAATCTTCCTTCCAACACCACCGAGTCTGCTTAATTTCAAGCTCGGAGTAAAAAGTTATGCTCAAAATAGTGATGCCCGATCAGGAAGACTATCTTAACGAGCCACTTGACGCGCCTTGGTGCCCCTGACAACCCGTGAAACCTGTCTTGAATACACTTCGTCAGCTTTAAGTCAGGGTCGTTTTGGTCTTTTCTCTTATGCGTTAGGAGCTTAAACTTCATCGTTTGATGTCTAAACTACGTCATTTTACTCAGTTTAAGGTTAATAATCTAGTTAGAACCTACCTAGAAGTCTCATTCTCCTAAAATCACCTTAATTAGAACGAAAAGAAGAGTAAAAGTCGACAGTTTCTCCCAAGAACAAACAGAGTTCTCCTTCAAGTTTAGCCCTAAAAGCCAAGGGATTTGTCTATAGATTTTATCACCAGGTATGTGGGATTTCACTAGTGGATTCGTTTCACCCATTTGGTCCCTAGAATTCAGCCAGTTCTTCGATTTCTCATAAACTGTTGAAAAGTAGGGTTTTCAAATTTTGAAGATTTATTCTGATTTTTGCAACTATAGTTCCCATGATCTAAATAACATCATTCTTGGTGATTTTGTGTAATTTTCATTCATAGAATTTTGAATCCTAGCTTTTATCAACTATCAACTAATGAATTATACTTGCTAAGCAGATTAGTCAGAAAATCACACTTTAGAAGTTGAATGCCTTAACTTTCAGTATATATATGTGCATTTCCAGATAGCATGTCAGCATTTGGAGCTACTAAGTATTTCAGTGCATTTTAGCTTTTCATTTAGTTGAGAGTAGACGTAATACCGAGTTAAACTGTGGTTTAATATACCCTAATAATCCCAAAACTACGTGTCAACGTAGGTTTAGAACTCCCCTTTATTGGGCATCATTTTTAGTGATCACTCAATAATCATGCCTCTATACCCTGTCAAAATATATTGGGTCATATCGATGGGATGTATACATCAGACTCCATGTTTAGCTCACGTGGTTTATGTCAGTTAATAGTAGCTCCCACAATCATACTTTTAGTGTATTATGCATGTTATCAGCATTCACTTCAGTATTCGTTTCATCATATTAGTTACATGATTAGTACTTGATCATTATATTTAGCTCAAATTTCAGTTACACATATGTACAGTCTATTTCCATATTCACTATTTTATTGCTCAGTTATATTATTATTCAACTTAGTATCTATATCTTGCATGCTTTGTACATTCCAAATCTTGAGGCATACTTTGCACTACATCATTTTATGATGTAAGTTCTGGCACTCAGCATCCAGATCATGCTTAGTTTGACCCTCAACTTATATTCAACAACTTCAATGGTGAATCCTCACAGATCGAGAACATTGTGATATGCTTGGTTTATTTTGTTACTTTCATTCTTTTCAATATTTTTGGAGTTAGTTGGGGACTTGTCCCAGTAGCTCATTAGTAGTAGAGGCCTTCAAACATAGCATCAGTATTGAGTTGTTTGGGGTTGCGTTGTCACAACCAAAGGTTGCCCCTAGGCGTAACATGGTGTATAAGTCCCCGAGAGACCCCATACAAGCCACTTAGCTTTAATTGGAGAAGAAATAGAATAAAGTGATTGAAAGACGTTTCAATATCAAAGTCTTATAGAACGTAGCGGAAATGTAAACATCGTCTCAAAGCCGTCTAGTACATAAGAATGTATCTGGGCATAGCCCGTAGATCATGTTTCAAAACTAAAAGTAAGGAAAAGACTAAAACCAGTAAATGTCTTGTCTTCGAAGCATGAGGACTCATCAAAGCCTGAAATCTCTTTAAGGAACTCTAGCCACGAAAGTGGGCACCCTGACACTCGGACCCTACATTTGGTGAAATGTGGGCAAAAGTATGCCTTAGTACAAAATATGTACCAAGTATTATAGCCATGCATAAAATATTTGAAAACATGCGTTAAAGAGATACCTTCATAAAATGCAATGACCAAGATAAAACATGAAATAAAGAGTTAGAAAACATGAGTCATAAAACATGGTAAATGCACATAATCATCATCTTAAAAATGTATGAGATACTTTCTTGAAGTAACCTTAGTTCATCATAACTTTCTTGTGCGAAGTAGATTTAACCGACATATAAGACCCTGAGAGCTATTATCATGGAATTCATTGTCTCCCACACCGAAAAAGGGTTGTCCTACTTTCCCAAGTAAGGACCGTAAACTTCTAGCATTTGTGGATCCACTAGCTAATGGTTATCTAGACAATCCTATGTTGGCACATAGTTTATGGGACACAGGTAATCACCACTTGTCCACTCGGTTCTATTCTTAACTTCTACAGAGTAGTTATTATCATATTCATCTTAGCTCTTCAAGGAACATGGGTAATCGTCTCTTGTCCTTACATCATATAACATGGATAATCGCCTCTTGTCTTTCAATTAGAGAGTATGGGTAATCGCCTCTTACCTCAACATTAGATTATGTCACGACCCAGGGGTACCCCCTAGATGTAACATGGTGTATAGGACCCAGAGATACCCCAAACAACACACTTAGCATTCATAAACATAATAAATAGAACAAAGAAGTATAGAAAACATTTCAAGTCCAAAGTTTTATAAATGTTAAGCGGAAGTCCAAAACACCTGCCTCATTACCCATCTAGTACAATAGAATGAAATTGGGCCTAGCCCATATATCATGTCCAAAACTTTGAAATATGAAAGGAAACTAGAACAATAAAAGTTCATCCTCAAAGCATGAGGAATCAACAAACCTCAGAAACCTTGAAATCAACCACTAGCCACGAAACTAAGAAACCTAACTGTCGGACCCTACATCTGGAGAAATGTAGGCAAGAGTATGCGTTAGTACAAAATAATGTACCAATTATGATAGCTATGCATAAAACATTTAAATTATGATAAAATATGACATTTCATGACATGCAATTGACCAAGATAAAACATGATATAAAAGGGTTAGAGAACATAAGTCATAAAACATGGTCAATGAGAGCTAACATCATTTACAACTTTTGAGCACATGTGTGATACTGCTTGAAGTAACCTTAGTTTATTATTATTATGGGAAGTAGCCTTAACCGACATAGAGACCATGTGAGC
The DNA here is from genome assembly GCA_029582605.1 of Solanum gracilifrons. Lineage (NCBI taxonomy): Eukaryota > Viridiplantae > Streptophyta > Magnoliopsida > Solanales > Solanaceae > Solanum > Solanum gracilifrons. Next base: position 48,990 of record JAJOOH010010423.1, on the reverse strand, counting down.
TATAACATGATCCATCGGTGTCTCCCATACCCAAAAGGATTGTCCTACTTGCCTAGGTAAGGATCATGAACTTCTAGCATAAGTGGATCCACTAGCTAATGTCTATCTAGACAATCATCCTATGGGGGCACATACGCAAGGGATAAGGAGATTACTTCTTGAAAACAGGCCTCTACTAACGGGAGAGCTTCCATTTCAATATCCTCTTGGTGCTAAGCATAAATCTCACAGAATAGTGATTTGTTACTTGTTCTTATCATCCATGGAAGGGCACATCATCTTGCCAATACAAGCTAAGTCATTATACATGGGAAGGTATCATTTAATAACCAATCCAAGCTATGTTTCATTAGGATAGCTCTTAATCTTTGATTCAATTAAGTGAGAAGACCTTTTAACCTTAGAATCCTTATTATGTGAGAAAACCTCTCACAATCATGCTTTTATGTGTTTATGAGGAATCCTTTCAACAACACAACAACAATATTATTAGTGATGCTTTACTCTCAAAGCATCCTTAAAACATTTTCATAGATTTCATAAGCACATGCATAATTCCATAATTTACCTTTCAAGGTTAAAAAACCACTTTCAATAATCAACATTTAGAAAACATAGTTTAGATATGGATTCCATTATAAATTCATGTAACTCTATCAATACATACTTAATTTTATAAAACACTCCTTTCATAATCAAAATCCCACATCACATTATCATAAATTGAAAAAACATGGGGATTAAATGGGTTCATATGGGAATCATCATAAAATCATAATATTTCATCAATTCATGCATAAGAGATCATAATTCAATCATTTAAATTAGTAATCAAGAGAAGCCATGACAATTGACGAAAAGCCTAACTCAATTGGGGAATTCTAACTTATAAAGTAGGAGAATTTGGGAACTCCATGAATGGAAGGAATCCATGGATGAAAACTAACATACCTCAAAGCCAATTCTTATCTTCAATGGAGAAATTGAGACTTGACTTGAAACCCTTGGTTGAATTCCTCTTCTTCAAGATTTCTAGAGAGACAAATATTTGAGAGTTCTTCTTTTTGGTGAATTTGAAGAAAATGAAGTGAATAAACTAATTTTGGGGTTGGAATCACTTATATAGGGGTCTTAGTGAAGGGTAAAATGACATAGTATAGGGTTAAAACAATTAGGAAAAGACCCAACTGCCTCTAAAATAACCACCGACAAACTGACCTACGAACCACTGCCGACAAACTGTGGACTGACCGACTGTCCGTCCTGCACGGCCGTTGTCCATAAATAGAAGCTAGGTTCTAGAGTTCTGACGTACGAACGCTTAACCACAAACCGTGGTCTTACCAACGGTCAATTTGTAAGGCCGTTATTCTGGACCTCTAGATCTATGTTGGGGTGACTAACCACTGGCCACACCAAAAGTTTGTTGTCCTATCCATGGGCTGTGGGTGGCCTCCGTCGGCTATGTAACACCCCAAAAACTAGTAGTTTAAACTAGAGCTTAACTTGAGGGATATAGTCATGAATGTACCTCTCCGTACCTAAAAATATAGGGTTTCATGTTAGAACGTCAAGGTACGAACCCCAAGGACCAACCATGGGTGCTTGAGGAAGGCGCTAGAAAATGGCTTGTATAGTGACCCACGAAGGGGACCTATGCCCCTTGGGTCAGTCCATGATCGGGTGATGGGTCGTAGGTCAGGCCCTGAAAATCAATTCCCAGGACCCAACCCACACTTCACCAACATGGGCCGTGGGACCAACCATGGTCCGTCAGTGAGGGGTCTGGTTGAGGCCTGAAACTGCCTTTTTGCAGTTAAGTTTCGGGGTACTTTGGGGTTTTCCATTTTTAATTAATATTAAGTAATGTCATTTTAGCCTATTTTTAAACACCTACATAAGGTTTTGACACCCTTAAACTAAGTCATCAAAATCATTATTTCTAAATTCCCAAAAGAACTCATCCTCTCCAAAAATTCTCTCTAGAACTCAAGGAAGAAGAAGGAAGTTGGAGCCTAGGGTTTCAAAGAGCAAGAGTTTTCTTCTCAATTCCGTGGGAATTCATAGCTAAGGTATGGTAGCTCTTCATCCATGGATAGTCTTCATCCATGGAGTCCCTCTAAACCCAATTCAAAACTAGTAATTCCCCAAAAGCTAGGATTTGACTCCAAGTCATGGATTTTTATTTTTTTTAAATCTAATGAGTTAATTACTTTATATTATGATTTAATTGATGATTCATTATGGTTTTTATGTTGAAATCCCCAAGAATCCATGAAATCCTCATATTCCCAATTTATGACCTTGTGAAGTGGGTGAATTGATGAAAGAAAAATATTATGAGATTATGCTTGTAGTAATTGAGCTATTTGAATTATGTTATCATCCATGTCTAATGTAGTAGTTATAAATGTATTAATGGAATATGAAATACGGTCCTTGAAGGGCAAAGTATGAGAATCATGCATGATTATGAGATTTATGTATATGATTTAAGAATACTTTGAGAGTAAAAGGATTATGATTATGACCTTTTTTTGTGTCGTTTAAATGATATTATCATTTACACACCTCTATATGAATATGATATGATTTGAAAGGTATTCTCACAATATGATGATTCTAAAGTGGAAAGGTTATTCTCACCTATTGAATCTATGAGCTATCTTATGAATTATGTTGGATTGAGTGTCAAGGAATTCTTCCATGAATATGAACTTAAGTAAAAGACTTAATATGTACTCCTTGGGATAAATTCCTAGCACCGAGTGGATATTGAACATGAGATGGAAGTTCCCCCGTTAGAAAGGGCGGGTTTCTAGAAACGATCTCTTGAGATGGAAGCTCCTCCTCTAGTGATGAGTCCAAGATTTGGACTCATTTAGGGCTTCATTTATATATATTTAGTGTCCTCAAATGCTTATTATTTGCCAATAACTGATGTAAAACCCTTGATTTCTAGGTATATGGACTGAAGAACAAAGCAAGGACACTAATTTGCAAAAAGGAACAAAGCGAGTTGAAAGAATGAAGAAATGCAAGCCTGGTGATCGCCAAGTCCGCTAGACGAGTCACCGAATGGCCATTTGACTGCTCAAAGTTCCAGTGTGCCAAGCCTTGAAGGAAGAAATCAAGTTGGCGATGGAAAGGAGCAGTCGGCGAATCACCGAGTAATTCTGTGATACAGTGCTGGATCGCCCAAAGTTACAGAACTTGAGGATGCTTAATGCCAAGGTAGAAAGGCTATGGAAGTGACCAAAGGGCGGCTCGCCAAGTGGTTCAGCGAGCCCGACTTACTTCGTCAAGTGGCTCTTTGCAGCACATATTTGGCGACTATAAATACATTTTTGAACATTTTAGTTCATTATCTATCATATATCAATTTTGGAGAATATCATAAGATTATTATACTAAGACAATTTTTTCTTTAGTTTTTGCTAATCTTTGAAGAATTGAAGTTTTTCAGTTTTGAGAAATTGAAAGTGGGTCTTTGAGATTCTTCGAATTGGACCATTCTAAAGACGAAATCAATCCTACCCAGTTGATGGAAACTTAATTTGGTAATGATTTTTATCTTTTTATAATGTTTAGCTAAAACTCTAATTCTTGGGGTGTGATTATGTGATTATGGGCTGATTTATCTTATGGGTATTTCTAATTGTTAGTTTAAATGTTGTTTATAAGTGAGTTCAATCACTAATAGTGGTTTAATTTAAGAATTGTAGTTGCAAATGCAGTTCTAACCTTGTGTTTTTGGCTTGCTCGGGAGAGAGGTTTTAAAACTAAGCTTATTGATTGATGGTCAGTAATAGTGGTTTAATTTAAGAATTGTAGTTCTAAATGCAGTTCTAACCTTGTGTTTTTGGCTTGCTCGGGAGAGAGGTTTTAAAACTAAGCTTATTGATTGATGGTCAGTGGGTAATTGGTTGACATGGGTTCATCTCGAGAGAGTGAATCCTAAACCCAATCTCACACATTCAGCTCGAGAGAGTGAATGGACTAAGGTGTGGGTTGTTCTTATTTTACTTGCTTTTTGATGATCGAGAGAAATCAACTTGATTTGGGGTAAATTTTTCCAGAGAAAATTTAGCTCCTCTATAGTCTAGCTTACTCACTAATAACTAGCTATTTTCTAATAGTTGCAATTACGCATTTGTCTATATTAACCTATAATTGAATCACATCCCAAGAACCTGTCTCATTATTGTTTTTTCATTTTGATTGCCACTACTTATAGTTGATAATCAAAACCAAAACCCCCCATTTGACATTCGTGTCACCCCTTGATTTGCATGATGCCTTTATTCAATAATTTCTTTTACTATGATTGATTTGACCATATTCGTACTTCCAAATTGACTCTCAAACACGTACCGCTCCCTGTGGGATTCGACCCCAACTCATTTAGTTGGGTTATATATTGATCTTTGATCGTTGAACACCTAGAATTGGATGAGGTGTGCTTGAAACGTTATATCAAAATGGCACCGTTGTCGGGGAGTGGTGTTTTTTGAGATTCTTTTGGTGAAGTTGAATTTTGTTGTTTTTAGTCATAGTTGAATCTACTTACTTTTAGTTTTGGTTTGCATGTTGCTTGTTTAGAACAGAAGAAATGAGCATGCCTTTTAGCAACAGTAACCAAGTGGACCACCCTCCTTCAAAAATGATGATTCTTAGGGATAACATCCTAAATTTAAGGCAATTGGAGGGTGAGTCAATCCATGAGTTGTGGCTGAGATTTAAGACAATATTGTTGCAATTCTCAACTCATGGAATCCCATAAAAAATGCTATTGCACTGCTTCTACAGAGGTCTTGGTCCTGCGAACAAAGGATCGGCTGACCAACTTCCTCCGAGTGGTCTAATACGACAGCCCTAGGCAATAGCAGCCCAGCTCCTTGATCACATGACTAAGACCCATAAGGAGACAGAGAAAGACCAGGTTGTGGCCACACTATTGACGCAACTAGATCTCTTGGCCAAAAATATCATGGAATTAGAAGTACCATACAAAAAGAAAGACAACTACATTCCCCCTCATGAGCATAAAAGGTTCAAGGACTATGAGGGTGGACAAGTAGAAGAGACACTCTCACTTATTCTCCACAAAGTCGAAGAACACGACAGAGTGTTGAAAGAGATAAAAGAGAATGGCTCAATGCTGAATCAGATGACTGCTTCTCATTCCATATCTATTCAGCTACTGGAGACCCAAATAGGTCATGCGTTATCTCGTCTCTACCCAAGACAAAAAGAGGGACTCCCTACTAACACTATGGTGAACCCCAGGAATGAAGTTTGAGTAGGGACTTGCATCGTGCCATGACGTTAACTAAGGTGATTCTTAGGAGGTAACCCAAGTTTTATTGCTTTTTTTTTTGTTTTTTGGAATAACATGTGTTGATTGTGTAGGTCGAAGTGTAGAATGTGTTTGAAAAGTACAGGTTGGCGAGCAAAATATTCGGTCAGTGACTAACCGAAGAGGTCGGCGTGCCCGACTTGGACCACTGTTGGACTCAAGTAATCAGAAGATGGAGTCTGTAAAACTCGATGGACCCATGAACTAATCGGCCAATCGTTGAACGGTTCGGTGATATCGACTTTGTTCGTCGTTTGGACCCACACATTAATTAAAGGTCCTGTAAAACTCGGTGAGGTAAGTACCAACTCGGCGTGTCGCCGAGTTGTTCGGCAAGGAAAATTAATGTCACCGAATGGGCAAGAACTGGATGGTTTTTGAAAGGCCAAAGGTTTAAAAGTTAAAACTCTTTCACATTCCCTCACTTTTTAACTTCATACAATCACACCCGCACTATATTTCCAATATTTTTGAATTTTTACCACTTTTTAGTCGTTGAATCTGTGTTCGGAGTTGGATACTTTGCCGCCTAGCTTTACAAATTCTCATATTCGACATTAAAGGTTGGTTTTCCGAACCCCAAACTCGTATTTAGCGATTAAAATCATTTGCAATTGTATTTATTTTAGTGATGTGTGTTGGGCCTCTCTGAATTTGTTTATATGTGCTTGCCTGCCTATTTGAATTTTGATAGCATGTCGATAATTGCCTAAATTGCCTAAGTTGTTGATTTCCCATAATTCATGCTTTAAAATTGATCATAAATTGTTGGGTTGTGCTTATTTGTTGTTGGGTCTAGTCGGGTGAAGTCTCAATAACCCATATTTTTTCTAAATGACATGTTTTGCCAAATAATTGAGCATTTGACATCATTCTTAAGGGCTTAAGTCGTCAAATGGCTAATTTTGGCCAAACCAGAGGAAGTCTGAGTACCCCGATGGCACGGTTTTTATGGTTCTGAGTCTAATTGAACAAGTGTATCTTTTGATTTTGTTTTCGGAGGTTGCGGGGTTAATTTTGGAAATCGGCGTTGAAAGTAGGAACGTTGGGTAGTTTGGCAAGCTGGGTCGAGCTCCTTGAACCACTTGGCGGTTCTCCGAATCTCCCTTAATCGCCCTTAATTTCATGTTGTTTGTTAAGTTTGATTCTGTAAATTTTGGCGAGAAGCTTGAGTTCGCCGAATGTCTTCTTTGATCACCCTTTCTGCACCCCCAACCCCTAAAGTACACTGTAACTTTCAGCGGGCTAGTCTGTGCTCGCCGAATGATTTCAGTGACATGCTGAAAGGCCCATCCCATCGCCGACATGCCATTTTTTCTGGAAACTTTTTGAGCCAATCCTTTTGATGAGTTAGATTTAGCTCGCCAAAGTGATTCGGCGAGTATGTCTGCAATACATTTTCTGCATTTTTCTTGAACTACCTCTAACAGTTTGAATTTGTGTTGCAGATATGGCTAGACTAAATGTAGCAGGTCGAGACATGCCTCCCCAAAGAGGGCAAATGGAATTATTATCAATGAGGATGTAGTTGCATCTTGGACAAAGGCGACAAAACTTCCTACCACCGGTGGGAAAGGGAAAGGTAAGGCACTTACACCTGCATCACCGGAGGCCAGCTCCGATAGTGAAGGGATATATGCCACTCACCTCACCACCTCTAAGAGTGAGGGTGAGAATCAAGACCCTCAGGCTGCAATTTCTGAGCCTGAGGATGATGAGATTTTGTCAGCCCAAAGTGTTGAGTGGCGTTCCAAGAGGTTGAATGATCCGTCTAGGATCAGGACTCCCCAGCCCATTACTCCTACTCCTATTCCAGATCAGGTTGTGGTCCCAGCACCACCGACACAAGGTCCTCCTCCCTGGTCTATGAACAGACTAAAGACTGAGGGATTGAGGACCATTATCAAGGAGAAGAAATTGTCTACTGATGGAGTAATAGACAGATACCCAGAGATTATGAGTTCTTTGAGGTCCCACAAGTTCCAGTTATTCACTAGACCCTGTGGCCCTTATGTTCCAAATTGGGTCCAGGAATTCTACACTGCCTACGGAGCCATGGTGCCACAAGGAAAGAAGCAGGCCGCTAAATTCAACCCGATTGATTTGTGGTTATCAGGGGCAAGAAGGTAAAATGTGACAGTGATGATATCAATGCAATTTTGGAATGCACCAGCAACATCTCTGATGACTATCAACACATGATCAAGACAAAGTCATTGGAGACTCTGAAGAAGTTGTTGGCCTCTTTGATATCTGATGGCACTCCTAGGTGGTTGGAGGCAGGAGCTCCAATAGAGAAGAAGGACCTCAATATAGCAGTGAGGTTCCAGCTGATACAGATATGCCTCCGGCTAGAGCTGGAGATGAGGTTCGAGTTGATGAGGTAGTTGTCGTAGATTTCGAGGCTAAGACTGATAAGGAGCAACTTGATGTCGATGAAGAGGCTACCTATGAGAGTTTGACAGAGGTTGATGAGGCGATGATAGATTCAGCCGTGCATATTTCATTGGCAGACACCACCATGGATGGATCTAGTGTAACTGATACCCCAGGTACTAATGCCCAAGTTCAGATTGTTGCACCAGGCACGTCCCGACAAATGGAGCGACTGTGCAGACAGGACCCTTCTTTACCTCCCTCTCTGTCGTTTTTATTGACTTTTATCATATTTTCTTTGCATTTGAGGACAAATTGGTTTTATTTATGGTGGGATGAGGTATTCCCATACCTACCTCTTGTGATTATCATTTTTGTTTATATATTGGGGTTTTGTGCTGTAAATTGTGTTTTGACACTGTTTTGTAGATGTTTAAGCTTATAGCTCCGTGTTTTGAATGTAAATGGTCTTGACCCTTTCTGGAAAAATTGCCACCTCTTATTGTGTTTGATTGTGGTTATTCTTGTGCAAATTTGAGTGTCGGTTATGATCAATACCGATGACTTGAATAATACTCTTAATCAAATAAAAATGAATGTGCAGCTACGATGAGGCCAAATGAAGTTGCATAGACAATATATGGACTTTTTGCATCTCGTTGTGACTAGCCAATTATCGAATGAGTCTCTTGTGATGAACATTGCACACTATCGAAAGTGTGGAGTCTTGTTTGATATTGGTGTCAATGCCTTGTGTGATGAGCTTACCACGAACCTTGTGTGATGACACCTAGAATTTACCCCGTCGATCCGGTTGACTAAGGGATGCAAGCTCTTGAAATGATCTTAAGCAACAATTTGGAAGAGTGAAACAATTTGACAATATACCTCTTTTGTGGCCAACTTGTGAGTGTGTGAACTTTGCTTAAAATCGTTTTTGAGCCTTATCCTTTTTCTTGGAAGGAACTAGATGCAATTGTAACCCCTCTTTATCCATTCACCCATAATCCTCATGAAGTGTGGTTTGTTTGAATAGTCAACTTAGGCCAAAAGCCTAAGTTGGGGGTATGGTCAAAAGAGAAGGTAAATCAAGAAGTGTGAAGAATTCCCCCTTGATCCATGGTTTTGAAAAAGATGGAACCCCTCCATACAAAAAAAAAGAGAAAAGAAGAAAAAGAAAAATAGAATGAAAAAGTTGTGAAATAAAAGTTGTGAAAGTTGCTAAAGAAATGGGGTTTCCGGTATTCCATTGTAAGTCAATAATGGGAAGAAATTTTGAGCATGGGTGAAAATGTTGAAGAAAAGGAAAGAAAGTTATGTTCATGACACATTTCATGAGGATAGCAGCCACTGAGCCAAAATGACCATACATTTGCACTCAGCCCCGTTACAAGCCTTGAAAAGACTTTTTTTTTATCTTGAGTAAGTTGAAGTGAATGTTGATTGGAAAATAAGGGCAAACCTATGGGTGAAGTCATGCATGTGTTCATCTTTGTGAGTGTGCGAGTTGTATGTGATTCCGGTTGGGGGTGTTGATGAGTCCTAGATTTGCACTCATTTAGGACTTCATTTATATAGATCTAGTATCCTCAAATGCTTTTTTTGTGCCAATAAGTGATGTAACCTTGCTTACTAAGTATATGGATTGAAGAACAAAGCAAAGACACTAATTTGCATAAAGGCACAAAGCGAGTTGAAAGAATGAAGAAACGCAAGCCTGGTGATCGCCAAGTCCGCTTGGAGAGTCGCCGAATAGCAATTTGACCACTTAAAGTTCCAGTGTGCCAAGCCCTGAAGGAAGAAATCAAGTTGGCGATGTAAAGGAGCAGTCGGCGAATCGCCGAGTAGTTTCGGGATGCAGTGTTGGATCGCCCAAAGTTACAGAACTTGAGGATGCTAAATTCCAAGGCAGAAAGGCGATAGAAGTGACCAAACGGAGGCTCGTCGGGTGGTTCGGCGAGCCCGACTTTCTTCGCCACGTGGCTCTTCACAGGAATTTTTTGCGATTCCAAATACATTTTTGAACATTTTAGTTTAGTATCTATCATATATCGATTTTGGAGAATATCATAAGATTCTTAGACTGAGACAATTTTTTCTCTAGTTTTTGCTAAACTTTGAAGAATTGAAGTTTTTCACTTTTGAGAAATTGAAAGTGGGTCTTTGAAATTCTTCGAATTGGACCACTGTAAAGACGAAATCAATCCTACTCAGTTGATAGAAACTCAATTTGGTAACGACTTTTATCTTTTTATAATGTCTAGCTAAAATCCCAATTCTTGGGGTGTGATTATTCGATTATGGGCTGATTTAGCTTATGGGTATTGCTAATTGTTAGTTTAAATGATGTTTAGACGTGATTTCAATGAGTAATTGTGGTTTAATTTAAGAATTTTACTTGCAAATACAGTTCTATCCTTGTGTTTTTGGCTTGCGAGAGAGAGAGGTTTTAAATCTAAGCTTATTGATTGATGGTCAGTGGGTATTGGGTTGACATGGGTTCGGCTCGAGAGAGTGAATCCTGAACCCAATCTCACACATTCAGCTCGAGAGAGTGAATGGACTAAGGTGTGCGTTGTTCTTATTTTTCTTGCTTGTTGATGATCGAGAGAAATTGACTTGATTCGGGGTAAATTGTTTAAGAGAAAGTTCACCTGCTCTATAGTCTAGCTTACTCACTAATATCTAGCTATTTTCTAATAGTTGCAATTACCCATTTGTTTATATTAGCCTATAATCGAATAACATCCCAAGAACTCATCTCATTATTGTTATTTCGTATTGATTGCCACTGTTTTTAGTTGATAATCAAAACCAAAACCCTCCCATTTGACACTCGTGTCACCCCCTTATTTGCATGATGTCTTTATTTGATAATTTCTATTCCTATTACTGATTTGATCATATTCGTACTTCCAAATTGACTCTCAAATACGTACCGCTCCCTGTGGGATTCGACCCCAACTCATTTAGTTGGGTTATATACTAATTTACGATTGTTGAACACCTAGAATTGGATGAGGTGTGCTCTAAACACTAAATTGGCTAGAAAGGGTGGGTTTCTAGTAGCAATCTTCTTATCCCATCAACTATGTTTCCCCATAGGTTATTTAGCTAATGGATCAACCTAAGCTAAGAGTATGGTTCTACCTTAGGCAAGTAGGACAACCCCTTTTTGGTGTGGGGTAGAAACCGAATTCCATGTTAAGCTCACATGGTCTATGTCGATTAAGGTTTATTCCCCCCCTATGACAATAGTATGAACAAGAATATGAGTTATGATTTATGGTTACTCAAAAAGCTTTACTTAGTATGGGTGAGATTATGGGGTCTTATTCAAGCATTGCACAAGTATGATTTGAGGGTATTTATGATATGTTCATCTTATGTTATGATGATCTATGTAATGAATATGCTTATGAGTTACGTTTTTCCACTATCTTCATAATGATGTTTTAACTTAGTAAATTACATGCATTGAACTAAAATGTCCCTTGTAGCATCTTTTCATGGTTTTATTCATGGTTGTCATGCTTAGTGCATTTTTGTACTAATCCATGCTTTTCCTACATTTTCCCTAAGTGTAGGGTCTGGTTCTCAAGGTGGTCATCATTGTGGCTGTCTTGGATTTGCTTATTCTCCTAGCTTGTTGGTGAGTCCTCATTATTTGAGGAAGGATGTTATCTTTGTAGTTCTTTTCTTGTATTTCCTTTTTGGATTATGTTGTATGGGTTGTGACCCTATTTGATTCAAAGTATGGTAACAGATGGCTATGTTGAGACAAGTCTAGACTTCCTCTTTCCTATATGGAAATTTTAGACTTGAAATGCGTTTTTACTCTTATTGTTCTAATGTTTTATGTTATGATATGCCAAGTGGCTTACATGGTGCCTTTCGGGGTTCTATGTCCCTGGTTATAATTAGGGGGTACCCTGGGTCGTGACATAATAAGGGGTGTTTTGGTCTTTTTCCTTATCGCATTAGCTTAAAACGAATTTAGTAATATTTTTGGGGTCAAATCTAATTTGGGTCAGTTTTGATAATCTCAAATACGCAGATTCAGGAGATTTGTCGAGGGATTTCGCCATATCGAGGTATGTATGTTTTCATAGTGCTGGGTTTGTTCACCCACACGCCAATCATAATTTACATATTCAATTCATCCATGAATATCAAAGTATTTAAGTTCTTGATAAGTGTTCTTGAAGTGTTGCGTTTGTTCTTGAATTAGGATAAATTTGCTGAGTTCTTGAGATAATCGTATTGAGTTTAAGAGTTGTTTTTGACTAGATTCTTTTGTACTTATATTGGGTAATTGACTCTAAGGAAAACTTGAGGAAATCAATCAATTAAAAAGTGATTTAGGATCAGAAAACGAGAGAGAAAAATCATCAGATTTGCCTGGGGATGGGATGGGGCGGCACGCCCCACATGCGACAGAGGGGCTGGGGAAGCGCCCCCACAGTGCGCCACAAATCAGTCTCTGAAGTTTACGGGCTGGCGCCCCACTTCAGCAGTGCGCTAGGGTTGTCTGCCTCAACTTTCTTTTCGTTGTTTGATCCGTCTAAGTCCTTTTAAAGTTTACCTTTACTCCCTATTGAATCTAACTACTCTAATCTATATCTAAACATCGAGAAATCATTCATAACGTGAATCATAACCCTTGAATTCATAATTCAAATTTAAAGTAGAGTTAAGAGTCAAGTCTTGAGAGTTCTTCCGAGTCATTTTTGAGAAGTAATTTACAATCTTTTAAAGCTTCGTTTAAGATTTGAGTACTTGAGTTTGAGGATGAGTAGAGTTTAGTTCATTTTCTTTAAAATGATATATAGAAACTAAGTATTCCCAAGAGTAAATGTTTTACATGCAAGATGAGAGGAAACAACGATTTCCAAAAGAGTTCATGAGGAGTTTTGAGTACCATCTCTTTTAAGAGAAATCTTTTGAGCAATAATCTCAAAGTTAAGAATGAGGATATGTTTGTTTAAAACATATTAGCTAAGTTATATTTCGGGAGTAGTATTGAGCACCGATGTAGGGAGAGTTCATACAACTCACAGCCCCATAAATCATGTAGCCAACGTGGGTAGAAAGGGTCATACTTTTCAGATGATTTATTGCTATTAAGCATAAACTAGAGAATACAATTAGTTGAGGAATTCTATACCCCGGCAAAATATAGGACAGTTGTGGCAGCGTAGGCGAGATGTTGCGTTATCGCAGAGCTCATAGTTATGGTTGTCGGTTACAAATTATGGCAAACAGAGTTTATTTTTTATTTTTACATACAAACTGAGTTATATTATATTTTCCAATACATTGAGTTGCTACCTACTATTTTTAAAAGCTTTTATTTATATTGCATTATTGTTATTGCTTTTATATTGAAATTAGTTGAGCTTGAGTTGAGTTGAGACAAGGTAATTTGTTTATTCCATTCTAGTTAAAGCCTATATGATCTCCTTACATGCTCGTACATTCCATGTATTCTTTCCATTTGTCCTGCATCTTTTATGATGCAGATACAGGGAATCGAGATCATCAACCAGCACTTTGTTGATCCAGTCGAGTTCTAGAGTTATTTGGTGAGCCTCCTTGCTTCCGAAGGATCTTTTCTTTATGTTTTATCATTTTAGTTTTTTTATTAGGATGTCGTGGGTCTCGTCCCGACATCCATCTTAGTTAGTAGAGGCTTCATAGATAGATAGATAGACAGTAGTTCATGAGTCTTTTTTTCATTTCCAGTGTTTAATGTTTAAAAACTTGAGTTGCCTCTTTTGCCACTGAATGTTTTACTTCTAAAATATTCTAAATATTTCTTTGAGACATTGAGTTTAAGATATTACTTTTAAAGTTCTTCTATTGCTAAGTAAGTCTTCCGCTGAGAGTTGAGTCAGGCCAAGGGTTCGCTTGGGGCCAACAACGGTTCTCGAGTGTCAATCGCATCCACCGTGTAGACTCGGTGCGTGACAACTTTGTCCAATTGCCTTAATAGCTATAAACCATCAATATTTGATTAGAAAAGGACAACATTAGGCATTGGGGAAACTAATTATTGAGCTAAATTGACCTTAAATGCGTGCAAATATCCATTCATGAACCCCAACTTTAATTATTACTTGTCCTCAAGTGGATCAAGAACACAATAAGCTCATTAAGGGTGTCTAGAACAATACTCAAAAAGAGTTAACATGCAAGCGCCATGGAAAGACTACTCTCAATAGTATGTTGCCCTAAATCATGATAAAAATTCTTCTATTGATGACTAGCTAGTCTCGAAACAATCTCAAGCTCAGTTTAGCTCCTTTTCTAATGCAAGAATATGTTTCAACAAATGCATTAAAGTTCCCTTACATCAAGAACGATTCCATTCTCTCACAAAGCAAATCGAAAAAAGTAATATGAATCAATGCAACTCTCACTCTCTCAAAAGAGTTTACATGCAAACTTTGTCCCGTAGGTTTTCCCATATTTTCCAATCATTACACAACCTAGTTTATGCAGGAGCTCAAGGGTCTTTTAGGCTTGTAAAGGGGTTGAGAGTTAAGGCATGGTCAATTTGGATTGGTGAATTTACCTTTTCAAAGAATTGTTGCAATCGTCATCACCTCTTCGCAAGTTCTTTTTCTTCTTTTTCATTTGAGAACTCAAATCAAGACTTTTCACTCAAATAATTTTGAACTCCCCTTTATTTCATTCACTTCTATTTTTCAGATTCATTTTCCATAAAATTGATGACAACTACACATATATTTTTTTATAAGGAGGGGTTCCTTTTTTTTATAAAACTTTAAGATTTTGGTTCTCATTTCTTCTTTCTTTGCTCTTCACTTGGCTCTCGTTCATCCTTCCTATCCACACCCCCAAGTTAGGCTTTTTTTCTAAGTTGTCTATTCAAGCATCACAATGCTTCAAAAAGGATTTTATGTGAGAAGGTAGGGACAATTTGGTTCAAGAGGCTTATTTTGGGGTGTCAACAAATAGGTTAGGCTCAATTGGAGTTAACATGGATTCACACCCCCCCCCCCTCCCAAAAGGTAGTCATAGTAGGCTTAATATAAAATTTGGCTCCCTCATTTAATTTTCGCCCAAGATCATATCCTACATTCACCAACATTCACACAATTGGACTAACAATGCAAATTCTAGGATTCCACATGCACATTTTCAAGTAAACCTCAACACACATAGCACTTCAAAATACACTCATCTAACACATTCCGAACAGATCAAAAGTGTATGTGTGATGTTCATTACAAGGCTCACATCCAAACGCAGCTAGTCAACCAAAGATTCAAAGGGATCATTCAAAAGTGTAACCACATCAATTTCATTCTCGAAACACCAACACTACGCATCATGATCATAATGAGTAATATTTAAGACATCGATATTGAACAAAATACATTCTCAAATTATATCAATGAAAACCTTAAGCATTTCATGATTTTCAAAAACTCATGGGTGTTACTTTAATCAAGAGAGAACGAACAATGATGTAATAAGACACGCTTTCCTAAAATAGAAGCACTCTAATATAAACAAAAAATTAACTACAAAAGTTCAAAATACGAAATAAACAATCTACAACAAAAAGGGGAATATAGGCACAAAGGCCCTCGCCCCATCATAAATAAAAAGTAGTGTCCTAAATGCTAAGTAAAAGGTATGCTAGGAGGTTAACATATAGATTCCCCCTAACATGCTACACTTATGGAGCACCCTCATCTGGAGTCTCTGGTAGAGAAACCTTAAGTGGGGCCTCTACCCAGAAATAGGATCTTAGCAGACGGCAAAGAAGGATCGGCTTGGGAATTAGTGCCCGGCTCAACATGGGAAGTGTGGGGAAGTCTGAAGTGACTCCACTTGACCCAACATCTCAAGTATCTCAGAAATACCTCTCTAGGGTAGCCTAAAAAATGACTTTTTCGGTCTCGTGCAGCTCCGTCAGATTCTCAGCAATCCCATGCTCATTCTCTCTCAACCCCTCATCATTGGTCTCCTCAGCTAGCTCCTCATCACCAGCATCCTTATCTAGGGGTGCGGCGATTGGAAGTCAATTTTACATAGGGGTAATTGTGTTGCTCTATAGTGATGAATATTCATTGGTAGGCTAAATCATCTTCATTGATGCTAATCATCTTTCGATCTCAAAGCATCTATGCATAAAAGCTTTTTTTGTCTCATCTATATGCCAGTCCAAAACAACCTTATAGGTTACTCTATCCTCTCTTTCAAGAATAGGGCAACAAAATTCTGACCCATAACCTCTCTTTCGGGTAAACTACGGACACCAAACCTAAATTGCTAGTCTAGAATGAATTACTTACTCCAATTATTCTCTTTCGACCATTAATCGAAGATCGGAAGTAAGATTTAAGTTTGCAAGCTTAACCCATTAGTTAACCTCATGGTAATTAGATCAAATTAATGTATGAATAACATAGCATAGCACAATACCCACTACATTAAATCAACACCCAACCCAATTAGAGCACCCCCTAGATCTTGGGGTTTTAGCCAACCATCACAAAAAGTAAAGAAATGTTACCTTTCATGAAATCAACCATGTAGTAACATAACATCAAGAAATAAAGACCAAACCCACTTTCGATTCAACTTCAAATTGTCAAGTTCAAGTACAAAGTTGTAAACCCCCAAAAGCTAGAGAAGTTTTCTTCAAAGGTAAAGTGTTCTCTCTACAGCTCACTAAAATTTCAGACTCTATCATTTTCTCAATCTATTTTCAAACTCCCCAACAATTCTATTCTTTTGGCTATTTATATTTTCCCAAAATTTTCCCAAAATCTAATTAATAACATATTCAGCAACATTAGTCAGGCTCACCGAATTTGCTCAACGGATTGCCTTTCACACCTCAGCTCGCCTTTTAATGCTCTAACCTTCAGGTGTTTGAACCTTAATTGCGAACTCTATTGAGTCAGCCTTTTAAATATGGTAACTCACCGAGTACCACCTTAGTACGCCATTTGAGCTTTAAACATTTTCCTTGTACACTGTACCTTTAGGCGATGATTGTCAAGTCTGCCCTTTTTCACTTGGCACATCACATTTTCTAAAAGAGTTTGCTAACCTTCATTGGTAGCAACAAGTGTCTTCAACTTTCTGATTTGGTGAGGTCATACTCAATAGGCGATTCTCCATTCATGCTAGGCGATCAACAATGTTCACTTTGCACCTTTTTTTGCATTTTTGGCCCTTTAATCAAACGTCAGTCCTTGCCGTATCCAATTTCCTTCATAACTGAAATCATCAGTATTCTATTAGAGAAAAAAAATTAGGCATTGAAGACACTAAATATTGAACAAAATGGACCTTGAATGAGTTCAAATCTACCACTCATCAAATAGGTAGGTCCGAAAGCTTAGGACCAAGGAGATTTCTTTAGTGATGATCTAGTGGAGGCACTATTCAATTGGGGAGGCAAGTTGGGAGGGTTAGTTAGATATGTTTTCCCAGATATTTTCAGCTTTTCGAGGCTTCATGTACTTTCTTTTACTTTATGTTCGAGGAGGAACATTGTTTTTAGTTTTGGATAATGTAATGACCAATTGGTCATTTATGGAAAGTTTTGTGAATTTACTATTTTTAACCCTCCCGATATTGACCCCAAGTTGTTTCTTATTTAGTTTTGAATGCTTGTTTCGAACATTGAGTTTAAACTTTTGAATCTTGTAAGTTTTGTGTTTGAAAAGCTAAGTAGTAAAAAAGTGGGTTTTCTATGTCTTTTTGAGTGTCAATTGTTGGGATGGAACTCCATCGATTTATATAGTTCCATAATGTTGATTTTGGTCTATGAGAGTTGTTAGTTTGATATTCAGAGTCCTTTTGAGGATTTGAGGTCCTAAGTTGGGAAATTGTTGAAATTTCGCCTTTGGGTTGACTTTGGTCAACATTTAGGGTCTGAATGCTCTAATCGGAATTCTAAGAGTCTCGTTGGATTCAAGGAATGATTTTAAGCGTAGGTGAGGTCTTTATTGATTTTTTAGTTGTTCCGAGTTTGGTTTAGCCTCTTTAGGTGTTGTGTTGGTTTCATGTGACTTTCACGAATGTCTAGTAAAGGAGACCTCATATTAGTATTTTGACAGTTCCATTATGTCAAGAACATTAAGTATAGTTGATTTACATATATTATTTGTGTTTACGGGTTCAAAACGAATCCCGGAGGTCATTTCATTGATTTTTGCGTTGGCTGGTTTTATGGTAGATAGTGTGCAGTCGCGAGAGGTTGATTGCTTTTGTGAACATCAGTTTCGCCGTGAACATGTATTTTTTGCGAAGGTCCAGGTGGCTTGACCTTCAAGCTCCTGAAGGGCCTATTCACAATCATGACCTTCGCAAAAGCGCAGGAAGGATGATTTTAGGGGTTCACTTTTGCGAACCAGTGGTTGCCTCTGCGACATCAAAGAGAGGTCTTTGGTCTGAAATTTCAGGGTTTAAACCCAATTTCTATTTTTGAGCTTGGAAAAGTCCTTGGAGGTGATTTTAAAAAGATTTATTGTGCTAAATCTTTTTAAGTAAGCTTTTATGACCCTAAAACTTCGTTTCCCTTTTAATTATTTGTGGAGTTTAACATCAAAACATGGGATTTTTATTGGCAAATGTCAAGGTTTTTCAAGAACTCAAGTCCTAAACTAAAATGGAGATTGTGAAGTGATTTTAAGTCCTTATTCAAAATGGTTTTCACCAATGGGTTCAAAATGTCTTTAATAACATTTTTGAGTATAGATTTTTGGATTCAAACCTCAGTTTCAGAATCAAGTTTTTGAGTTGATTGACCTATTTTTCAAAGTTTATGATGTGGGTATTGTTGTTTCCAGAAATATTTTGTGTATACTTGATTGATATAGATTTTGTGTCTTTGGAAATTTTTCGGAGGGGGAAGAATCCAGTATTGGATTGACTAGTTCATTGAGTTAAGGCAATTGATCTCCTAATCCTTGTAATCTAATAGGATTAATGTATTTTCATTTATTTTATGTGTGTTGGAAGTAATGTGAATGAGGTGAAGGGTTTATTGTTCCACTTGATTAATATTAATGAATAAAAAGAGGCTACGTGTTGATCGTATTGTTTTATGAATTGCCTTATTGTGGCCCATATTTGAAAGATTGATGGAATGCTTTGATACCATAAATGTGGACTTGAATTGGTTGTATTGTTGTTTCCTCCTTTTGGTGTGAACTTGCTTATGTGCATTGATTGTTGCACATCGTGGTGAGACATGCGATATAAAGCCGGTGAGAAATCATTTCGGCTATTGATAAAAGTCGATGGGAAATGGTTCCAGCCTGTTACATAGAGCTGCTGGGAAATGATTTCAGCTAGTGAAATTATGTCGATGGGAAACAGTCCCGGCACGTTTTATAAACCCAATCGAAAATGGTTCTGGATAGAGATATGATATAAAGCCGATGGAAAATGGTTTCGGCTAGTGATATTGTGCCGAAGAGAAATGGTTCCGGGAGTTTGATTATTGGGATTTGATGCATTTTTATGCTTATGTTTGACCTAGTTGTTACTTGTAAATTGATCTACTTGACATTAAGATTGACTGACTTGTTATATGTTGGTTGTTTAATTGTGACTGTTGGACTGTGATTAATGATCCTTGTGAGTTGTGTATTGTGAAATTGTTAGGTTGGGCTGATTTCAGTGTAGGTTGTAGTTTTTGGAGGTTTGGTTAGGGATGACAAGAGTATTCGATTTCAAGTTGGTTGCATTATTTAGCAAGTTTCTTGCTCGGTACCGTGTTGTTGATACTCACTTCTTACTTCTACATTATTGTAGGTTAAAAGACCGGTACCGTGTGATTTCTCTTCTTCTCCCATTCCCGAGGCTTGCTGAAAAACTATTAAGAGGTAGTTAGTCGTCATCCCGGCAAACCCTCTAGTTCTTCTTTTTATACATTTTTCTATCGGAGAAAGAATGACTTGAGACTTATACTTATTTCTTAATTCCTCACTTATGTATTAGTTGTTTGTATATGTGACAACCATGTTTTTTATTAGGGGGGGGGGGGGAGGGGGTTAATAGAATAATAAGTTTTCTGATTTTATCTTGTTCTTGTTTTATCTTTCTGCTTTTCTTTTAGTTAATTGAGTTGAGGCTGACTTGTCTAGGAATAGACAAGTTCCATCACATCCATTTTCGGTCACAACAAGGACTAAATCCAACAAAAGTATAGTTAAGAGACCATTTTTGACCGACCATTATAGTTAAAGGAGTATTTTTGACATTTCCTCTATAAGGATAAAATGTTTTTCCTTTAAACAATTTAAACATTACATAGCGACATTTTTTCTGTATTTTAACACAAATATAACTTTAGAACTATGATATAAAGAAGTGCATTTCATTTGGTAGAAGAACAAGTAGATCTTGCCACCCTTGTCTCTTCGTAAAAGTTCTGACGACTCAAACTCAACAACGAACTCCGAATCTAACCTCAAGTAATCTGACTATGTATTCCCATCCCTTTTCAAATAACCTAGATCCCAATTTATCGGTCCGATGGAAAAGTACGAGCGAGTATCTGCTCACCGGATTCAATTGATATAAGGAATAAAATTACCTAAAATAGTTAGAAACTTAAATCTGAACTTAACTTTTCTTCACAATGAGAGCATTCATGTAAGAAAAAGTATATTCCTTCAGGGGACCAATATTGGGTGTTGGGTGTTGGGTGGGGTGGGATCTCTTTCTTGGGTAAAAATGACGTGGACAAATTTGAAATAGCCACTTGTTTAGTCAATTTTCATTTCATATTTCTGTTAACTATTAAACATTTTTTAAACAAAAGAAAACATTAAGGACATTACTAAGGCAATATGTGGAAGGATGATATTTTTGAACCATTTCAAATACATTAAGGACATTAGAGTAAAGCTTCTTAATAGAGTAAGACAAAAAAAAAAGACAACTTCAAATGGAAAGAGAGGTGCAAAAATTGTAAATGAGCACTAGTCATTCCATATAAGAGACGTCAAATCAATCTGCAACATATCTGCAACAAAAGAAGGTTTTATCAATATTAGCATTAGTATATAACACGTACTGGTAAGCATCAATGATCGACAAAGATTAGATCACACAACATAACATAGAATAAACAAATTCAACATTGAATCTTATACAATACATAACATCCTCTTTCTCCTTCGATAAATGGCTTAACCAACTAGATTCTTTAATTTAAAATAATTATATTACCCAACAAATAGAAAAAACGAAGGTAACCCAACTAACTGATAGAACGCATACACTACCAGCAGTACACAGCCAGTATTCTCCTACTATGTCTATAATTCTACATCCCTCCAATATCGACCAATAGGATATACAAACCACCAAGTAGACGTCACAACATAATTCCTAACTAGAGTCACAACACATGTCACACAATTACAATTGAGAATACAAAATTCATAAATCAACACAAGAGTTACAAAGCTCAACAATCTAAGCAATTACCTCACAACATAAATTCAAGTACATATAAACACCAATAAAATTCTCACCTTTGTAAATCACTTTCTCATTTGTAACTGATGTGAGACTAAAAATTTATAATTTTAATTATTATTTTCTTAATATTTAGTATTTTTATTTGTCCTTTTTATCATGAATTTTATGTATTGTTCATAATAATGTATTTTATTTTTAGGATTAAAATGACAAGAAGATTAAGAAATTTGGAGCTAAAAAAATTAAAGCTGAATGATTATAGAAGAAAATCAAGCATAAAACTTAAAAGGATTAAATTGAATAATATATTAATATTTATATATAGTCGAATGCTACCAGAAATTAAGAAAGCAAATTGATTGGTCATTATCTCACAGCAAACGTGGCAGTCATCGAAGGCAATAGCAAATTTATTGAAAGACAGCGACATTTTAACGCGAAACCCAATTCCTTTATATTTTGAGTTTCTCAATTTATTTTGGATTCAATTATTTTATTTAGGATTTTTTATCTTTATAAATAGTCCATAATAATAATTTTTGAAGGGAGGAGAATATAATATAGAAAATAACTTTTGACCTAGAAAGAGTTATGAGCCGCAGTGAAGGACATAGAACTTGTGTTTCATCTTTACTATACTTTATTAATTAATTTTACACATTTTTCTTTGAAGGATTTGTACTCCTTTTCTTTGAATGATTTTTTAAAATTGCTCCATGCCTATGTGGAGTTAAACTTCTCGTTCTAGGATTACGTTAACTTATAAAATTATTGTTAAGTGATTCTTGATTCGGCTTATTAGTTTATCATGTTAGTTATAATATATTTTTGTGCTTACTATTTCAATGTTTCATCACTGTTAGAACAAATTTATTGTGTTCTCTTGAACTCAGGAGAGGAATAGAATGATACAACATGGAATATAAGGAGCATAATCTTTTCTTGCATATCACTTGAATTGATTTGTGTCTAGGATAGCGATATATCTAAGTACCGTTCTTGTTTACGAAGCAACAAGATAGTTTAATGCTCCATAGTTGATTCAATATATCCCCGCTCAACGATGTAGTTAGATGTCAACTAGGCAGGTGATTAGAGGTCGGGAGATCATGATCAAAATATTAACCTTGTAAATCAATAACTTGATGATCAAATAAGTTGATGAAATTGATGCTAAACATGATTGTTAGTTAAATATAATCCTAGATCGATTCATGCATTGATTGTGTGAAAAAACTCTCTATTCTTGGTTAATTGTTTATTATTTATTGTATCTTTATTTTTAGTTTGGTTAATTTATATTCACCTTTGAAATCCTTCCCTTGATTAAATAATCAGAATTAGTATAAATTAGTAAATAGTTAATCGACAAGTCTCTGTGGATTCAATATCTAGTTTCTAAAAGAACCACTGTATTACTTGCACGACCACGTACACTTGCGTGTTCGTTTGGATGCAATAATACGCAGAAGCTAATGGGTAGTACATTTTACCAATAGTCACGACCTAAAGGGGACTATGTATCTTCGCCCTTTCACTGTACCGACATGATACTTGACCCTTTGAATATATGTATAACCATTTATCCTGAAGCTCACCTTAGACAGTATCTACTCATCAATGTGAATGTTATAATTACCATTAAAGCACTATCAATGATCAATTTCACAATATCACCAATACAACTCTATGTGTAGCACTTATAATGAAGTTGTTCAGCATACAAAAGTTTGTTTTGGAGAGCTTGCCTTCGCTATAGAGAATTAGTTTTTTCAGCGTAGACACATTTTAGTAAAAAAATCATATTTTTCTTCTTCGTATTTGGATAAATGAACGGCTGGTGGCAATTAAAAGATGACTTGAATAAAATTATATCAATTGGTTATGGGCCAAGTAACTCTTTGTATTCTAGGAGATATTCTTGTTTGAAGTTTACCCTAGAAAAACTTATATCGAAACAGTAAGGATGATTTCAACTCAACTTCGTGCTAAAGATTTCATACGAACTTAGTTCATAGTTAATGTACTTCTACACTAAAGAATTGACCTTAAAATCTACGAATAATCAAATTTCATCATATTTGTGTCTATCTACACATAGAATGGTTCAAATCTTAGTTGAAAGGTTACATATTTTTCGATAAACAAAATCATTGATACCTCGACTCAAATTTGTATCAGGAAACATTTAAAAGATGAACAGTCTCATGATTTGACAGTTGATATTTCAGTAACAACGGAATAGGTAATTGCACATACTCACTTCAATAAATTTAGAAATACTTGAAAGAAACAAGAAAATTTCCTCTCTTTATCTCAATGCATTCTTGTTAACTTTTTTTGGTATTATTACTTTATTTTCTCTAATTATTTTACATCAGATTCTTAAATATTTGTGACAAGGTTATTTTGTTTGCTTAATATGTTTTGGTCCTAAAGAAGGTTTTTTTGGAACCCTAGGATAACCCGCAGTGCTACAACTTCTGTCACTATCTCTGCCCTTAAGGTGAAAATTTTGTGGCGAGCACTTTGTGCGCATTTTTCTGCTATATAATCTTTTTGCGATTTTTATTTTTATATTAGACATAGATATACAGGATTTAGTTTATAACTTGTGTCATATGCACTATATCTTTGGCTAACAATCTACTTTATTAGTACTCTTCTAAAAATTTGCAGAAATAATATGACGTTTTAAGAAAATTACAGAAATATAATTATTTTAAGGTGTTTTATGATCTATATCCTGTACTTACTTTGTTAAAGGA
Organism: Solanum gracilifrons; assembly: GCA_029582605.1. Classification (NCBI taxonomy): domain Eukaryota; kingdom Viridiplantae; phylum Streptophyta; class Magnoliopsida; order Solanales; family Solanaceae; genus Solanum; species Solanum gracilifrons. The sequence goes on along the minus strand of JAJOOH010010423.1, from coordinate 24,999 downwards.
TTTTTAAAATAGTCTTACAAAATTAATTTGAATATTTCAAAAATTACATAAATGTAATGTACACCAGAAGAGTGATTTATGTTATCTCCTGTATTTAGATTAGTAAACCAGAAATAATAAAAGATGAAAAGAAAAACACAAAGAACTATCCGAGTCCACAGAACCCACTGTGTGTCCTTAAGAAATTTAATTCCCTCAAGTACCCGAGGTTGCAGATTAATTCCTCCCAAGATAAAACGGATTAACCATTAAAGAATTAGTGGTACCTCAAACTTCGATAATTTCAACGAACTCAAAATGACAGCAACAAATCACACACAGACACGATCGATCGATTTTGTTTTGTAAGAATGTATGCAAAAGAAGGGAAGAATTCGATTCAGAAAAATGAGAGAAAAACTCTCTATTTATGGCCAACAAAGGGTAAAGGTCACAACCCTTTGGAAAGAAGACAACCTTTCAGAAAGGTCACAACACTTTGGAAAAGGCATAACCTTTCAAACGGTCACAACCTTTTAGAAAGGACACAACCTTTCATAAAGTTCACAACCCTTCGGCATAGTCACAACTCTTCAGGAGAGTCACAACTCTTCATTTCCTGTTCACACCTTTAAAATCCAACAGTTGCAGAGAATACTTGGATAAAGAATGGAATTCAAAAGTCACCATACTAAAACATTTAAATAAAAATTACTAAGAGTAGAAAATGAATAAATACTAAGTAATCTCAAGGTTTGAAGGGAATTACATCAAAATAAGGAAGATCTGTGGCAGTCCAAATGGAAGTAGCTCACCCTCAGATTTGGAAATAACTTACCTAAATATGGGGTCTAGTAGATGCCTCTGGATCATAGTCTGCACTCAGAAGAAAGTGTGGGAGTAGCATCCCTACTAATACTATGTATCTGTAGACATCATATGTCGACTAAGATTAGTAACAGATATATAATCACATTTATAAAGCAAGTAGACAAGTAATTCCACATAGTCAAACACACAAGTCACAATTCAATAGAGTCATCATAAATCATCATATTTCTAACATATCACAATCCATTCATCAATGTACAGAGCAAGAACACAGTATATGGACCAACACTATGGAAGTATAACTCTAACCATTTATATGAGTATCATGTCATATCATCATATTATTATTATTATATATATATATATACACTAAAAGTGGAAAGAATTTAAGTCAAAAGTTGAATTACGAAAATACCCCTACATTAAATAAAAAAAGTTTAAAAAATTAATTAATTAAATAATAATCATATCATATTATTATACTAATGCTAATCATCATATACCCACTGGCTACTTGTTTGTTTTCTCCATTTTTGGCTTTTCATTTCCTTCCTAATCTAAATTATCTACCTATAAATATTCACTTATAGCGTCAACATGGTAAACGACGCTATCTCCCATTTGAATTACATTTTATTTTAATGAATTTTATCTCAGTCTTTGTCGAGAGCATCCGAAAGGATGAATTCTCAAAACAAACCACAGGTGCGGACAACATAAAAAAGGATGCAGCACAACGTGAAACTTTTTCTTAGCAACGAACTGGGACATAGTCCAAAGAGGAATACCAAACTCTTAGGACGCGAGCTGAGAAGTGACTTCCACCACAATCAAACCACACCCCTATCAGAAGGCATGTGAGTTTTTCTTAGGGTTATCGGTTTCAATTTCGCATCCGGAAATCCTTGGCTTTCACCAGGAGCAACTTTCCAATCCGAGTGACAATACACCAAGAGCTTTGGAAATTATGTCCGTGTAAGTTCTTACTTATGGATGTGATGAGCTCCGCATTCATGGCTAAGAGGTTGCAAGCCTCTTTTTCATGCTCGACTTATTTGTCACTCTTCCAGAACCAAATGTTATCTTGCATACTAGATTTTTTTTTCAACTGATCGAGTCGAACTACAAGCAGCCTGATTTCCTAGGTTAAGGGATATGTAGGCGGACTCAATGTTGACAACTCGGCTGTACTCCGACATCTTCTCTCAAATCTTTTTCTCGAGCATTCCGGTTTCTTCATAATTCAATAACGGGATAGCTTTGAATTCTTTCATAATCGTGTGTTAAATCAAGCGTATCGAACTACAAGTGGCCTGAATTCTCATATAGCCTGAGATATGTAGGAAACCCACCTCCGAGGTTCGGCCATAATTCCTAAAGTTCGTACCAAATCCCTTTTCCAAAAGATGAAGATGTGGTCGGTCAAAATTGGATTCGTCAATTTCATTTGCCTCGAATTTCTTTCATCAATCCAAGTCAAATAAGGGACAGTTGTTGATACCCAATTTTGGACCTCCACAATATAGATTAAACATTGAGCTTCTTCAATTTCAAACTATTTGAAATAATTAGTTTTATAAAAATTAAAAATATGTTTGTAATTTTTGTCATTTTTATAATTTTTAAATAATAGTTATGATATTTTATATAATTAGTACATTTTATGAACGTTCAAAAATCGTCTCAAAAAGATTTTATTTTTTAGTAAATATGTTATTAAATTAGTTTAGTTTAAATTATGGTTATAATTTTTGAATCATTAGTTTGTAAGAAAATCAATTATTTTATTTCGTTAAGATTAAGAAGCTCATTAATTAATTTATATTTATTCGTCCTATTTAATTATTAGTCAAATTTACTAATTTAATAAATTTGACTAAATTCTTGATTTCAATTGGCTACGATTTCAATCAAATTGGTCAAATCATAAACCCAATTCAATAGGCCATGTTTTGGGCCATTTCCAATTCAATTTCCCCAACCAATTCACTCCAGCAGCCCGTTCTCTCTCCAATTTCCAGCCCACCTTTTTCATTCCAAAACCAGGCCAAGTTCTTATGAAAAATTTTCAAAACAACAATATTTTATTTTTTGCGGCCCAAAAAAAACAACAATACAAGCAACATCAAAATGACTTCTGCATCGTTCTTCTTCTTCTCCCAAATTCGTGCAAACCTAGAAACTCGAGCCAGCAGTCCAGAACGCAGCCCAAAATCGCGAGCATCGCGACCCAGCAGCCCATTCTCGTGGCAGCGACGTGTCGCCATCTCCGCTCTTCAATCTTCCTTTGCTCAAATCGGATGGCTATCTTCATTTAATGTTGAAGAATTGTACAAGATCAGTACTATTCCAGCTCTCGCATTCTTATCCTCAAGGGATTTTGAAATTCGAATTCAAAAAAATTCACCCACATCCATTCCGTTTTCCCCCTCGAATCTGCCCTACAATTCCTCTTATAAGTACCCTTTTCTTATTCATTGTTTGGGGGTTGGAAAAAAATAGAGAGTGAGTGCGAAAGGAAAAACAGATGAAAAATTTACATAAAGAGGAACGGGCAAAGGTACAGTAATTAGACGAAGGAATTCTAATCTCAAACTACTGTTTTGAGTTTCCTATTCTCTTTTCCTGAAAGCTTTCATCGGACGCCTCTTTCATGTGGTGGTGGAATCATTCTTAGAAACTCGAGTCTGGTTCGCTTCCCCAAAGGAGGTAAAAATCTCTTTTCTTTGCCTTGTATGTTTAGCTTTGAGCCATTCTGATTCTTCTGTGTATACATTTAGTTAAGTTGAAACCTTGTTCGTTGTTTTGTTCGCTGAAATATGATTATACCTATTTAGTTGTTAGTTCTTTTCTATCTTTGGTTGTCATTAGCTTTCTCTTGGGTGTCCTTTGAATGTTGAGGCTTTTCGTTTCTTGGTTCATCTTCTCGTTTTTTTTATGCTTACATAGTTTAACTAGTTTGTTTTGGTGTGTTACAGTTCGACTTTGTTATGGTCCTATGTCTTTTTTTAGTGTATAGTTCCGTTAATTTCCCCTTTCCTTTGAGTCTGATCTTTAAACTGCTTTCAGCGTGTATATGTCTGGATTTTCTATGCGGTCAACTCATCTTGATAGGTTGTCACAATGTCATGCTCGTTTAAGCTTCAGTTCATCGATTTTATGTTTGTTCTGATGTGGTTTTCTATCTGTTTTAAGCTGGCTTAGCGATTATCTAATTAAATCTCATTTCAGCTTTCGTTGTCTTATATTCATCATATCTTTTAGTCTTTCTGTTTGGAGTGATGTGACCTGATTTCTTGAGGTATTTAGATATTAGATTTAGCTTTTCGATTAGTTTTTGTCATGCTATTGATATTGATCTATCTCAGCATGTCCACCTCTTCAGCTTTTGTGTTTAATCTATCTCGAAATAGCATCTTCCACTTTGTTAATTGCATTATCGTCTTGATATTGGATCAATGCCTTTGGTTAAAGTCTAAGCATGTTAGGCAGTAGGCCTCAAAGTTTTTATTGGTATATGTTTCCTGTATGTGGCCTGTTAATATTGTGATGATTTCCACATTTTTGGAATGAGCATTTGTCTTTTGGTTTGGGATCCAACTGGAAGCTGATTTTTCTTTACAAATTATCATATTCTGTCTAGCATGGGCATTGGGTTATATTTCTTATAACTTTATTTTATTATTTATAGAAGGCATTTGAGGGAGTCATGTATATTAATTTTTTTTTCCATCTCTCTTTACATGTGATGCTTCACCGAGTCTATTTGGACTCTTCCCATTACCTCCTTGCATTTTCGAGTATAGAGTCAGCCAGTCGTAAAAATCGAATAACAGATCTCGGGAGCCCACATACATTAAATATACACGATAAAGCGCGGCAGATCGACTTGTTGGAGAAGTTGGGCCAAAGTCCACCTTTTTTTTTTAAGTTGTATTTTGTTACTTTGGGTCTAAGCCCTTTTTTTACTTGTTATTCCTTGTTAATTATTACGACAGGTACTAAATGCAAGCAGTGGGCCTAAAGCCCAACGGAAAGTTAGTTTATCTTAGGACATGTGCAAATGGGCCAAAGGCCCAAAATGAAATTATGCTCAAGTACTGGCCCAGACGGACAGAAAATCAGATTTGGGCCCAAATCTCTCTCTCTCTCTTTATTTTGTCTGTTTCATATTTGTTTAATTGTTTATTTGCTTGTCAATTTTAAGGTTTCCCTAATTCGACTTCCCCAGAAGATAGTCATTTCGAGATTTTCTAAAGATTGAATATGCATACTTATTTTACTACTTATGTTACTTTGAGAAATATTTTATTTAAGTAAATTCGTTATACTATCTCGCTTTCCTTTAAAAATAATTCAAGTCTTAAGTTGTTTATTTTCTAAACTTGTCAAGTACGCTTTATTTTAAAATTGTCTAGCCAAATAATTAATTACCGGATAATCGCATGTTAGCGGGCATTTCGGGTGCTTTCAAACCCTTCCCAAAATGCTAATATGAATCCCGAAACCCCTTAAATATTTTCATTAGATTTCTGTTTTAATCTTTTGAAAAAATAGTTTTCTTGATTTTTCTTTAAAAATTAAGTGGTGACTCTTAAAACTCGTTTTCTCTTCTTCTTTTTTTTAAATAAAGCAATCTTATCGAAATGAGTGATTTTTTTAATTGGCCCAAGACGGGAACGGAGGAAATTATTATCTTAGAGAAATTATTAATTAATTGAGTATTAATTTAGTGAGGTTTTACTGTATTTCTTGGACAAAAATAGTGATACATCATCTTTTCTATCCCTAAAATTATTTGTAACAATACAATCCTCATAAAAAACTATATGAATTTTCATATACCACATTATATCTTCTACGGCTCTAATTAAAATGGTACATATATATTGTTGGATTTGTTATATGCCATAAATAAAAATCAAAACATATATAAAAAAGTAAACACGTAAGTATAACTCATAAGTTGATGTTAGTAAACCTTGCAAATTGATACATATATTGAATCGCAACATAATCAACATTGCGATTATAAGTCACAAAATCTTTATTTGACTCAAACAAATGAATATTTAAAAGTAAAAAAAGACGAAGGATAAGAAGTACCTGAACTGAAGATGATGGAAAAGAAAACTCATGAATTTTTAAACATTTTAATCAAATGAAATAGTAGAAAAAACTTATTTATAAGGAGATGTTAAGGGCAGTAGAAAAGACTCAATTTATTATATGATGTTAAGGGTAGTAGAAACGATCCAATTTATTATAATATTTTTAAAGGAAAAAAGAAAAATGAACAACTTATGGATTAAATGTGTAACCGAAAGAAAGAAGACATATTTTAATGAAATAATTTTTTATTTATTTTTGGTAACCGAAAGAAATTTTTTAAGGATAAACTGAAAATACAAATTCTTCTTTAATAAGCTTTCAATCCATCATATCAATTGTTTGCAAAATAGCTGATATGCTCCACAAATTTTTATTTTTTTTATCTCTACTAATTTATTTTACAAAGAAGTAAACGTCTAATAAGAAGTCAATTGGTTAAATGAACAGTCAATTATCATTATAGATAATTAATTAAGACAATTAGATTATGTATTCTACGGACTACGTGTATATCCACATTGGTAGTGGAAGAGGCTTGCCAATAATTTAGATAAGAGTAACGTAAAATTATTGTGATAAGCCCACAAATAAAGAATGTAACATGAATAATGTTTGCAATAATAATTAGTAATAAGGGATTTAAATGTCATAACTAAGAAACTAATTTGCAGCTTAAATTTACTATTTAATAATAATAATAACAACAATAATAATATAATATAATATATATTAATGATATTGTTGTAGTAATTGAACTTTATAGGGCTATTTTGATATTTCAACTTTCAACCTTTTTTCTTCCCACTTTTAATATAATATATATAATATATATATATATATACTAGAAAATATATAAAACAATATTAGTACAAAAGCTAATTATTTAGATGTTTGAACTTTAAATACTCTATCTTGATTGAAATGTCATTTTTATGTATTTAAATAATTAGTAATAATTAAAGGGATTTAAATGTCATAACTAAGAAACTAACTTGCAACTTAAACTTACTATTTAATAATAATAATAATAATAACAATAATATAATATAATATAATATAATATAATAATGGGCAAATTGCAAAAATCACATACTTTTAAGGCAAAATTACAATCTATCCCTTAAAAGTTTATAATTGCAGAAATCCCTCAAACGGATACAATAATATAAGCATGATACATTAATCTGATGCGCTAGATACACTAATCTGATGCACGAAAATGAGGGATTTTGGAGATTTGTAAAACTTATAGGGGATAATGGTAATAAGTAAATTAAAAGGTGGGATTTCTGTAATTTTTCATATAATATAATATAATATAATATAATATAATGCTATTGTTGTAGTAATTGAACTTTATAGGGCTATTTTGATATTTCAATTTTCAACTTTTTTTGTTCCCACTTTTAGTAATACTAGTTTTTAGGCACGCGGTAACCCGTATTAATGAGTATATTTTTTTTTTTAAAAAAATAAACATTATTAAATAATATGATTTGAGTTTTTTCAAATAAAATATGTCTAATTGAGGTTTCTTACTTTGTCTTACTAGTAATTGTGACACTCCAATTTCATGACCTCCAAGTGAATGCACCAAGATAATAATATGAGAAGTTAATAAAATAAACTCTATTTATAAGTCAAAAAATAAGTTTGTAAAGAAAAAAGGAAAAGATAACAACTATCTAAATTTAATTTCTCGATAGTGTTAAAAGTTTCTTTTTGTTGGTAGAATAATGTTAGAAGATCAAAAGATTGCATGAAATTAATCCTCTGCAAACCGTGGTGCAGTATTAATGTTTTTTCAATTAAAAGCTTGATAGGAGATTATTTACTTTTTGTACAAAAAATGGTGTAAGATTAACTTTGAGTGAAATGAAAACAAAACCTTTCAACTTTTTTACTTTGCCATTTGAATTTCCTGATAATTATAATGAATGTGTTCAAAATACTATATTAAATGTTTATCCACAAGCACTTTAAACTAATTATTTAATTATAAATATTTAAAATTTAGGTGTAAAAATTCTTATTATTTATATCTACTATTTTTATATAGAATTTAATTTTCTCTTCATAAATATAATTTATTCACCATTAATTTAATGCTATATGTTTCATCTTCTTATTTTTTTTCCAAAAAAGAAAAGAAAAAAAGAGAGTAAACATTTAATCACATTCATTCTTAAAGATGAAAGTTAATGTATATGTAAAATTATAAGTACCAAGAACAAAAAAAAAAAAGAAGAAGAAAGATACACATGAGCAAGACAATTAGACATTCCTTTTTGCTTTTGTCTCTATAATGAAAATTGATATTTGAGCATACAAAATAAAAATTTGAAATTAAAGCAAGTTGCTAACAAAACAACAATGCAACTATATGAAGAGAGATAGAGAAGTCTTATTATAATTCTAATTGCAACAAATAAGTATAAAACTAACACACCAAGCTCTGATGCTTCAGTAATTAAATTCTTGTCTATTCTCGTGACATTATAGGGGGATCTCACAACTTCACCACAAATTGTGACATTATGTCACCTGTTTAGAGCTCCTACACACAAGAACCGTAGGAGTAGTAAATAAAAGTCTTTCTTTAAAAAGTTAAATTTATAGGAAAAAAATTACGGAAAAATGAAAAGTCACATGAAAATTTGAAAGGTCAAATACTATTAAAATAAATATAAAAAAGATAGAGCATGAAATTTAACTTTAAAAGATACACGAATCTACTTTAATTTCTTGTCTTTAAGGAATAATTACCCATTTGTATTTTTTTTTTTATAATTTGTGTGAGAAATTTGAAAAGTCAAGATTAAGAAATGAGAACAACAAGAATAAATATATGAAAATTATAAAGTTAGCTCTTAACTGAAGATGCATGCGTAAAAAATTGATGTAAGTAATTATTTTCTGAAGAAAGAAAAAGACCAGACATGCAATGAATTGATTTTATATAATACATCTCTGACCTTTTCAAATCCATTAGGTTTTCAACCAATTTCTCTGACCTTTTCTTGATTAAACCCTGTTTAGTTAATATATATTTCAACAAATACAAAGCATGAGAATGACAGCTCTTGCTCATTCTCACCTTCCTTCAAACGGAAAACTAGCCATTCACATTATTTTCTGGAAAATAAATTATGTACCGAATGATTCTCGATACATATAATTGACTGCATGCAAAAATTCTCGTTGACATAGTCCACATTAAAATGTATTCTAACGTAATTTTCCCTCTATTCAAATGAAATTAGTCCTTCCAATTTTATAAGTACCTATATAAGGACTGGAGTATCAAAAATCACAACAAACACATAATACTAATTACATCCCCATATAGTCTCCTTTAACAATGACTCATAATTATGTGATGATAGTTGCTCTGATAACATTTATTTGCTTTTCACTATCTTTTGGTGATGACGCTATGTTACCAACGTCACACAACAATCTCATAGCCAAACCTAACTGCAATGAAAGTTGTGGAAATGTCAACATCCCTTTCCCATTTGGTATGACCCCAGATTGCACACTACACGATCAGTTCCTTGTCACTTGTGATTACTCCTTTCCAACTTCCCAGCCTTTTTTAGGAAACAGTGGTATTGAAATCACAAGCATATCTCTCTCTGGGCAACTTAATGTCTTACAGATCATATCCAGAGATTGTTATCGTGATGGGATAAGCACGAATAGAACCAAGCTATTTATAGTATTACCATCGTTGTTAACTGTGAACAACACTGCGAATAGCTTCATCGCCGTTGGCTGTGATACGTATGCAATTGTTCAGCCTGAAAGATGGTTGTCAAGGTATGTATATGTTTGTCAGTTTCCTAATATGATTTTATATCAAATCTATCATTTTGGAAATGAATGTTTATGCTATCGGTTGGTTATGCTCTACGAGTCTGCAGATATCAATGAATGTGTAGATCCGCAACCAGATTATGTGTGTGTCAAAAATGCCACTTGCAACAATACAGATGGGAGTTATACATGCACATGCCGCCCAGATTTCAGTGGCGATGGTTATACTGAATGCAATTGTGACAATCCTCAGAGAAAAATTCAGAATATTTATCTTATTATAGGTACCTTTCTCAACTTCTTTGGAATTCTGCAGGCAAGAGGCTAATTCCGTCAAATATTACTACTTGTTTGATTATTTCTTTCACAACTGAACGGAAAAAGTAGACCACAGATTGTGGAAGTGTGTAGATTAATATGGGCAACAATTTTATTTTCATGAACTACATACATCAGCCTAAATGTCTAATACAATGGCTTTAGTGGGTACATATATAAATGTTAGTAATATATTTTTATTACAGGTGTTACAATAGGGGTTGCTTTAATGGTTTTTATAATATTTGGCTGGTCATATACGTCTTAGAGTTGTTGCAGAAACTGCTGGAGTACTTTCCTACTTACACTCAGCAGCTTACCCTCCTATCATTCATAGAGATATTCAGTCAACAATCTTCTAGACAAAAGCTACACAGCCAAAGTGTCTGATTTTGGAGCATCCAGGTTGGTTCCTGCTGATCAAACAGAGCTATCTACATTGGTTCAAGGAACTCTAGGATATCTAGATCCTGAATACTTGCAAACAAATCAACTCAATGAAAAAAGTGATGTATACAGTTTCGGAGTAGTGCTTGTAGAGCTCCTAACCGGTAGAAAGGCTCTATGTTTTCAAAGACCAGAAGAAGAGAGAAGTTTAGCTCAATATTTCATATCTTCAGTGGAAAAGGGTCATTTTGTTCGATATTCTAGACGACAATATAGTCTGTGATGAGGGAAATGCAGGGCAATTGAAAAATGTTGCTGTGATTGCACAAAGGTGCTTAAATGTTAAGGGGATGATCGACCTACAATGAAGGAAGTTGCAGCAGAATTGGAAGCTGGATCGAAATTGAAGCACTCATGGGCTCAAACTGATCAACAGTCAGAGGAGATTGAGTCCCTATTGCCTGGATTTGGATATGAATATAGTGAACATAGTATCCATGTTGATAGTATAACGAGCCATGTAACTATACCATTTCTTGGAGGAAGGTGATCGATGATTTTGCTAGCAATACAAACTCAGAACGGCCACGACTTCAACATGAATTTCTTTTTTCTCTTTTATTTGTCCACGACTTATTTATGTATCCCACTAATAGTCGAAACATTTTGATGTTCTTCTTACACTTGAACAGTTCCTTTTAAAAATTGTTTTGTTGCTCAACTATATTTGGTGCAAGGTCCACACGTACTTGGAAAACACCTGAGCATGTTTGAGGTTAACCCATTGACATTCCACTGAGCTGATTCCATCTCTGCAGTTAGGAGGCCTTTGCATTAGACAGTGTTAACAACAGCTAAGATCAAAACATTAATATTTGAATAATAAATAAAATACTCCCTCCGTTTAAAAAAGAATGACCTCCTTTCCTTTTTAGTCTGTTTAAAAAAGAATAGCCCCTTTCCTTTTTTGGTAAAAATTTACTTTCAACTTTCCACGTGACATGTTTAAGACCACAAGATTAAAGGGCAATTTTGTACATTTGACATAACTTTAATTTAGGGCCACAAGATTCAAAAATCTTCTTTATTTTCTTAAACTCCGTGCCAAGTCAAACTAGGCCACTCTTTGTGAAACGGAGTGAGTAATTAATTTTAAGTCCCTGACGATGATGCAAACGATTTATTACTTCCAAACGCATATGCAAGCCAACCCTATGTTTTCTATAAGTAATATACTAATTCACAAGCAGAGACCTGTTATTTACAGTTAATTAGAATTTACTATTACTAATTGATTGACCAAGTATTTTGGTCTTGGCAGAACACACCCAGATGGTGGTTTCTTAACACAACTTCTTCCAGGTCGCTGTGAAGAAATGCATTTTTCATATCCATCTGATTTAAGGTCCAGCCTCTCATTGAAGTCACAGCCAATAATGTTTGTACCGTTGTCATCTTAGTAATAGGTGCAGAAGTCTCCTCATAATCCACCCTATACTCATGTTTGTACCCTTGAGCTAGCAACCAATCAAGCTTCGTAGCGATCAATTGTACCATCTGCCTTAAGTTTAATGGAATACACCCACTTAGTTCCAATGAGAACTCCATATGTTGGTTTATCAATAAAGTCCCAAGTAGAATTTTCATTCAATACACGAAGCTCTGCCGACATTGCCTCTTTCCAACAAGTTTATGTAGAAGCCTGAGGGTAAGATGTAGGTACATCAACATAATGAAGTGTGGTATTCATGGCATAAGACTTACCAAATTAACCGAGTCGTTCAAGAGCATGGCGGTCTGCCTACTAGAATGGCATGGGGGAGTAACTGAATGAGATGATTCCTCTTCTGAATATGAGGATGAGGACGTAGAGTCAATATCTGAAGGAAAGGAGGGCTGGAGATCATAGTGATCATAGTTCATCGGCTGCTCCGGAGGATCAGTAGCTACCACATCATCATCAAACTTGTACAAAAACCAAACAGATTCTGAAGCATGTATAGAATTGTGTTTGTAAGAAAATTGACCCTAGATACACGAACCTGACGACGAGATGCATCATAACAAAATACCCCTTTCATGTGTCGTTGTAGCCTATAAATACATTGTGCTACATTTGCTGAAAGCTTTTGTCATTCATGTACTAGAAGATGGACAAAGCATACACAACCAAAAACTTGCAAGTAGAAATATCAAACTTCTTATGAAATAATTTGAAGTGCGGTGTCTCAGTGGCAATGACTAGGGAAAGTGGTCTATTAATCAAATAGACGGAAGTATGTACTGCTTCAGGCCAAAAACTCTTAGGCATATTAGATGTACCCAATAAAGTCATTGTAGTTTCCAAAACATGTCGATTCTTCCTTTCTACGACTCCATTTTATTTCGGGACATGAGGACAAGTGCGTTGGGAAAGAATTGCTTTGTTTTTTTTTTTAAAACTCAACAAGATTAGTCTTAATGTACTCTCCTCTAGAATCATAACGGAATATTTTTATAATTTTATGAAATTGTGTATAAACATATTCAATAAAATTCATAATAAGAGTCGAAACCTCAGATTTATTGTAAATAAAATACATCCATATGTATCTAGATACATGATCAATAAATACACAAAGTACTTATAATATCTCATCCTTGACAAAATAGGAGAAGGACCCCAAACATGACTATGCACCAACTCAAACAGATCTTCATAAGAAGATGATCCGAATGAAAAACAGAAGATTGTGACATTTCAAACCGGCACAATTGGAGCAGGCCAAAGGGAGACTGAAATGAATGTCATGTGTTTTTGGAAGACATGATTTGAGAATGTGATGAATCCTACAGGAATGAGGGTGACTCATCCTATTATGCCAAAGAGTGAGCAACTTATTCAAGTGAGTAACATCTGCGGCAGAAACTGAAAGAAAACAATGATGCAAATGACGATGAACCGACTCTAGAAGAAACATTCTACCAACTCTATGCCCCTTGGCCATTGTCATCCGATTTTCAGATTCTGAACAACACAAACATTGGGTGAGAATTTTACAACACAATTTTGATCAACTAGCTGACCTACCGAAATCAAATTAGCCTTTAAATTTGGTACATAAGAACATTAGACAATTTTCTAACAGAACCAATAGTTGAAGGTGGCAATGTATGCCCGTTTGCCATATGAATAACATGTTTAGAAACATCATCATACAATGTAGAAAATTAGGACAAATCTCCCATCCTATGATTGGAAGCTCCTGAATCTAGATGCCAAGTCGATTTAACTGAATTACTTATACCTGAGGATGTCGAGAGTGCACTGGAGATGGCTTTGGGAAGGAAAACTGCTATAGAATCTCAGATCAGCCTTTCAAGATCATCTCCATCAGGGAAGGAACCAAATGGGTTAGTGACGTTCGTTTGGTATGCTTGGTGAGCAGGCCGCAAACTATTTGGATGATGACGACAGTCTGAAATATGATGGCCAGTAATCTTTCAATAAGCACAAAAAAATTTATTCTTAGGACAATTGAATGCTATATGACCAAAGTCATGGAATTCATAGCACTGGACACTTCTCTTAGTATTTCCTACTGAAGCAATGCCATTTGATATTTGTGCAAGTAATGCAACAACGGGTAATGACATAGATTCCACGACAGCCTGAGTTCAAAGCCTGGTCTCTTCACGCAAGATGGTTGGCAATACAACATCAAGAGCAGGTGTGACTTCTCTGTTCAAACAAACTACCACGAATCGACTAGAATTTAGGCCGAAGTTTCATCAAGAACTGCACCATCCTTGTCTTTTATCGTTCTGTCAGAATCTCCTTGAGCCCTGTCGTAGACATATTTCGCACAAAAAATTGATCTTCTTCTAATCAGAGAAACTGCAAGCCAATGTAAAAACAGCGAACATTTTTGTCCCGCTGTGCATATTCGGCAATGCTACGTTCCACTTCAAGCTCTCGTCTGAGATTGTTTTGTTGGTAGACATTACGCAGGTGGATCCACATCTCTAAGGCAAAATTAAATGGTCAAAGTCCCATAGCGATATTAGCATGCACCGAATTTAGCATCCAAGATATTACCTTTAAATTATTCAATTTACAAGTATCCAACTCCTTAATTTGCATCTTTTGGCAGACGAGTAGAACCATCTAATCACTCAAAAAAGCCCTTTCCTTGAACAAAGATTTCAAAGTGGAATTTCCATACAGAAAAATTAGAACCACCCAATTTTGTGGAGAGAAAACTGCGTGAGGATGATTGTGAATTCATTGAGTAGATAGAATATAACATAGAAGAAAGAAAAAAAAGTATAAATACCCGTGTAGAGAAAACAAAGAGACTAGAGGAACGCACGAAAGTAACTAAGTAGAGAAAACAGAGAGCTCTAGAAAAAAAATTAAGCGATGGCTCTTGGTACCATGCTAAAGACATAAGATTTTCTGAATAGTATTCTCTATTAATTGAATGATAGAGTAGAAAATAAATACGTATCATCTATATCTATCTATCTATATCTATATCTATATCTATATCTATATCTATCTATATTACCTTAAAAGCATGAACTCCTAACTTGAACGCTAAATTACTATAATATTCCTAATTTAGATTGTGACTTTACGATGAGTCGTGACTTTTCCGATAAGTTGTGACTTTTTTTCAAAGAGTTGTGATTTTTCGATTAGTTGTGACTTTTCCAAGAGTTGTGACTTTTTCAATAAGTTGTGACTCTTCCAAAGGGTTGTGACTTCTCGAAAAGTTCATAACTTTTGAGACAAGGCACAAAAAACACTTGTTCATACTACCAAGTTGTGATTTTTCGATGAGTTGTGACTTTTTCAATAAGTTGTGACTTCTTCGAAAGGGTTGTGACTTCTCGGAAAGGTCATGACTTTTCAGATAAGGCACAAAAAATACTTGTTTATACTACGAGGTTGTGATTTTTCGATTAGTTGTGACTTTTCCAAGAGTTGTGATTTTTTCAAAGGGTTGTGACTTCTCGGAAAGGTTATGACTTTTGAGATAAGGCACAAAAAACACTTGTTCATACTACCAAGTTGTGATTATTCGATGAGTTGTGACTTTTCCAAAGAGTTGTGACTTTGTCGAAAGGATTGTGACTTCTCGAAAAGGTCATGACTTTTCAGATAAGGTACAAAAAAAACACGTGTTCATACTACCAGGTTGTGATTTTTCGATGAGTTGTGACTTTTTCAAAGAGTTGTGACTTTTTCAATAAGTTGTGACTTTTCGGAAAGGTCATGACTTTTCAGATAAGGCACAAAAAACACTTGTTCATACTACCCTTTGTTGACTATAAATAGAGGGGCTTCCTCTCATTTTTCAACCACAATTTTTTAATCTTCTACTCTTCTTCTTCTTGCATTTTAATTCTTTTTTGTGATTTAGTGTCGTTGAGTGAGTTCGAAGTTTAGCGGAATATGAGGTACTACTCTTCTGATGAAGTAAATTGTTCTATCCTAAGAGGGTATATTCCATAACCTTCAGTACTTGAGGAAAATAATTTTGATGATATAATAATTATTTTTTTGCTTAATATATACTTTAGTATGTAATGTTTAAATATATGAAGTTAACATGATGTAGTCTAAATTCATTTATTTTTGTTAACAATTTCTCTTGTGATGTAGATATATTCTTCTGAATATCTTTTTCCAAAATTTAAAGAATTGTCACAATTTTTTTTTTATGCTCAAGATAAAAGAATGATTTTATTTATCAATGTTACTTATGTGATTTAGATTGACAGAAAGTTTGCTTCAAAATAGTTATTGCAATATAAACATTGCCCTTTTGTTTTACTTATTTACTATTTCTTAATATTTCATTATTTTTGACGAAGAAAAGTTGATATGACATGTAATAACGCCAGTTGAAGTTTGTATTAGTTTAATTTTTATTATTTATTTAGTAACTAATTTTTATGAGATAAATATTTTCATTAATGCAAATATATATTTATATTTGGGTAGGTATTTGTATTTTAATTAAAGTATTATATATGTCACGAATGTATTATCAAGTTTACAAGATCTTCTAACTTCAAAATATATTATTTTAAAATATTCCGAGTTTTTTTTTTTTAAAAAAAAAACCCTCAACATATGTGAAAATATGTGAATATATATAAATCATTTAAAATTTATCATTTACAAAATAAATTTTATAATCAGTAATATGGAATAAACATTTACATTTTGTCCATACACTGAATTAAAATATGATAACAATAAAAAATATAGTAACATTAATTAAAAGTCATATTTATTTATGTAAGTATAAAATTTATTAGAAATTCAGCTATTGCACATTAATTCTTTAGTTATAACATTATAAATTCTCTTAGTTATTATTAATTATTGCAAACGTTATTCACACTCTTTTACATTCTTAGTTATAATATTATGAATTTCATAGTTATTACATTAATTATTTCTATCTTTCATCTTTCCTTATATTAACTTTTGACCAATAATTTTTCATATTATTATACCTCCCCTATATATGTGATACCACGGTGTTGTTGTTTTTCCTTTGACGAATCATGCTTCGTTGAATAAATTGAAAATTATTTACAAGTATATGAATTATATCTTTGTTGGGTTTAAGATGAACATCTGATTATATATATGATTTCATAGATATAAAATATTCTTTAATTTTAATTTTTAGTTTTTCCGGTAAAAAAAAAAGGAAACCATTTAACTATGGACAGTTAGATCACTATGTTTGATTTATGTACACAGTCAATAGAGAAGTCAAATATGAGAGCCAACAACAAGAACATCATCTATCATGTTATAACTTATAAAATAAAAATTAATATGCAAAAAATAGTTCTAAAAGATAAAATGTAGTTGTTCTCTTCACATGTTCATATGACATCTAAATAGTTTAACGTGGAATACACATGCAAAACACATCTGGGTAGATGACAAGGAAAATACACAACAAATATTGTCTATGAGGTAATACTAGTGAGATAATACTAATTACATGATTGAACCTCAGCAAATTGAAATAAATATATACATTATTGCATTTAACTAATAAAAGTTTTCATTGATCATCTTCATAGGTTCGCGTGAATAAGAGATACATATGACAATCCACATTAAACATTCACAAAAGAATCTGTAGTATTATTTTGTGCTAAGCTTATTATTCAATTCTTAGCTTAAATAAGCTCTACTATTTATTATAACATATATGTTCTGAATTGGTAATCACGTGCGTTGCATGTGTCAAAAAACTAGTCTATTACTGAAAGTGGGAAGCTCCAAAGATGAAAAGTTAGATTACCATTTTACCCCTAGGTTAAATTAAACATCTAATTAATAAATTATAAATAATAATATTTTAATTATTATTTGAATTGTTAGTTATTTATTATAAAAACAAAGAAAGAATCATTATATTTCTTTTAATAGTATTTGACTTTTCAATTTTCAATGTGACTTTTCATGTTTCCGTAATTTTTGGGAAGCTCCAAAAATGAAAAGTTAGATTATCATTTTACCTCTAGGCTAAATTAAACATCTAATTAAGTAAATATTAAATAATAATATTTTAATTATTATTTGAATTGTTAGTTATTTATTATAAAGACAATGAAAGAATCATTATATTTATTATTATAGTATTTGACCTTTCAATTTTCCATGTGACTTTTCATGTTTCCGTAATTTTTGTCCTATAAATTTAAATTTTCCAAGAAAGATTTTTATTTACTATTCCTACAATTCTTGTGTGTAGGGGCTCTAAACAGGTGAAATAATGCCACAATTTGTGGTGAAAGTTGTGAGATCCCTTTATACAGTCATTGAGAATAGACAAGAATTCAACTACTGAAGCATCGGAACTTGGTGTGTTAGTTTTATACTTATTTGTAGTAATTAGAATTATAATAAGACTTTTATGTCTCTCTTCTTATAGTTGAATTGTTGTTTTGTTAGCAACTTGCTTTAATTTCAGATTTTTATTTTGTATGCTCAAATATTCAGTTTTCATTATAGAGACAAAAGCAAAAAAAAATCCTATTGTCTTGCTCATGTGTACCTTTCTTCTTCTTTTTTTGTTCTTTGTACTTATGATTTTACATATACATTAACTTTCATCTTTAAGAATGATTGCGATAAAATGTTTTTTTTTTTTGAAAAAAAAGAAGAAGAAGGTGAAACATATAACATTAGATTAATGGTGGATAAGTTATGTATGAACAGAAACTTAAATTCTATATAAAAATAGTAGTTATGTTCATAAATATCCTGATTTTCAAAATATAAATAATAAGACTTTTTACACTTTAGTTTTAAATATTTATAATTAACTAATTAGTTTAAAGTGCTTGTGGATAAAAAATTAATATAATATTTTGAACACATTCATTATAATTATCACGATATTCAAAAGGCAAAGTAAAAAAGTGGAAAGGTTTTGTTTTCCTTTCACTCAAAGTTAATCTTACACCATTTTTGGTACAAAAAGTAAATAATCTCCTGTCAAGCTTTTAATTGAAGAAACATTAATATTGCACCACGATTTGCAGAGGATTAATCTCATGCAGTCTTTTTGATCTTCTAACATTATTCTACCAACAACAAGGAACTTTTAACATTATCGAGAAATTTAATTTAGATAGTTGTTATATTTTCCATTTTGCTTTACAAGCTTATTTTTTGACTTATAAATAGAGTTTATTTTATTAACTTCTTATATTACTATCTTGGTGCATTTGCTTGGAGGTCATGAAATTGGAGTTTCACAATTAGTAGTAAGACAAAGTAGGAAACCTCAATTAGACATATTTTATAAAAAAGAACTCAAATCATATTTTTTTATAGAATTTTTTTTAAAGAAATAATATACTCGTTAATATGGGTTATACTCGCAAAGCGCGTTCCAAAAACTAGTAGCTAAATGATTGTAGGGTTTAGAGTCCTATTCTAAGAAGGAGTATATATTGTTATAATGTGTATTCTATAAATCAATCCTATTCTAAGAAAGAATATATTTTCTGATTACTATAAAATTATAGCTTTGCCTAACAATAAGTTCCTACCTTCCGATTCAACATTAAATTCATAGATGTGTTCTACTGTTAGCAAATCAATAAATAAATTCTCATAAATAATTACGGTCAAGGTTAAATAAACAACTCATGTGATAAATCTGAAAAACATTACTCCAAGTTTATAAAATAACTAGTAAAATTATCTGCGTTTCGCGCGGAAATTTAATATCACAAAATTTATAAAATAATACTTAAAACCTATCAGTAATTAAAATTAAAAAAATATATTATCTTACATACAAGATTACATAGTAACAAACATTAATAATGTAAAGGAAAATGAAAAATTATAACATCTTATCATTTATCCTTAATAACATAAGCATAAATTAATGACTGTAAAAATACATACTAGGATCTTTAACATAAACAATGGTGTCAGTGAACCACTCAATAGGAGCAGAGTACACAAATATTTAATTGTGCACATGAAGAAGAATCAGAAGTTCAAAAATTTTCGTTGTTTTAAAATGAGAGGAAATCCCTCTGTTTATAGACAACAAAGGATAGTGTAAATAAATGTTTATTGTGACTTATCGGAAAGGTCACAACTATTTTGAAAAGTTGCAACCCTTCGGAAAGGTCACAACCTTTCATAAAAGTCACAACTTTTCATAAAAGTCGCAACTCTTCATAAAAGTCACAACTCTTTCATAAAAGTCGCAACTTTTCATAAAAGTCACAACTTTTCATGAAAGGGGAAGATTAGTTTTGGAAATAAATAAATTAAATGTGAATCCTGATTTGTGGTGGCGCCATATAGGCGGGCTTATATATATGATCATGCAGCTACCACAACCCAATAATTAACATGTTTTAACTACTCATGAATTTTTCAATGAGCATACAAACTCATGAATATGGCACGAAAAGATGATGCCAATAAAGAGAAAAGAAAAACTCGCATTGAGAATGTGATGATCCAGACGCTCTTTTTTTGTTTTTCCACGGAAATTATCATTTTTCCCTACCGTGATTGACCCCAAGTCTTCTTTATGTGAGTTTTGAAAAGTTGGTTTTGAACTTTGGGTTAAAAGTTGAGAATTTGGTAAGTTTTGAGTTTGAAAGATTAAGTTGTTAAGAAAGTGATTTTCGATATTTGTTGGAGTTTCGAGTATTTGAATGGAATTCCATCAATTGCGATAATCCCGAAATGTGAAATCTGATCCATGAGAGTATTCGGTTTTTGATTCCGAGTCTTTTTGAGGATTTGAGGTCTTAAGTTGTAAAATTTTAGAATTTTCGCCTTTGGGTTGACTTTGGTCAACATTTGGGGTTCGGATGCTCGTATTAGAATTTTGAGAGTTCTGTTGGATTCGGGGGATGATCTTGGGCCTAGGTGAGGTCTTGATTGATTTTTGAGAGGTCCGAGCTTGTTTTAGCCTTTTTAGGTGTGAGTTCTTGTGGTTTTTATGGATGTTAGGTCAAGTAGATATCAGATTCGTATTTTGATGGTTCCATTTAGTATGGAATGTCTAGTATATTGAGTTGCATATGTTGTTTGTGTGTATGGGGTTTTGAATGAACCCCGAGGGTCCTTTCGATGGTTAGAGAGTTGACTGATTTTTCCAGTGCTTGAGTTCTGAAATGTTTGCTTTTGCGATAGGCCTTTAAGGCCGTACTTTTGAAGTGTTCGCTTAAGTGAACCAGGGCACGCTTTAGCGATAGTCGCTTAAGCGAAGCCTGGTTCGCAAAAGCGAGACCCCCAGTTTTTGCGGGGTTCACTTAAGCAAATCTATGGTTGCTGAAGCGACATTAGAGAGGGTTTTGACCTGCAGATTTCGGGGTTTAAGCCCCATTTCACTATTTTTGAGTTTTGGGAGCTTTGGGGTGGCGATTTGGATAAGATTTTTGAGGGAAATATTTTGGGTAATGATTCTTAACTCTAAATCTTCAGTTACCTATTATTATTTATGGATTTATATGTTCAAATCAAGCTTTTGAAACGATTAATTTGGGGTTATCTTCAAGAACCCAAGATATTAATAAAATGGTGATTTTGAAGTGGTTTTGATCCCTTTTTCGAAATGGTTTTTCACTAATGAGTTCCTAAAGCCGTAAATATCTTTTTCAAGTATTGTTATCCGGATTCAAACCTCTATTTTGAAATTGGGTTTTAAGTTGATTGACTCATTTCTTTACATAATTGATGTGGGAATTGTTGTTTCCGATGAGTGATTGTAGATACTTGATTATTATAGATTGTGTGGCTTTGGAAGTGATTCGGAATGGGAAGACTCAATTCTTGGAGTGATTGTTGATTGATTTAAGGCAAGTGGCTTCTTAAACCTCGTATTCTAGTAGAATTTGTGTACTTCCTTCATTGATTGTGTGTTGGGAGTAATGGGGATGAGGTCAAGAGTTTAAATTGTCTACTTGTTACATCTAAATGATTAAAAAGGATTGAAATGAAAAAGGCTATGTGATAAACATGATGATGTGAATTGCCTTATTGTGACTCTTGATGATTGATTGATGAAATGCTTGAGAGCATGATTGTGGACTTGAATTGTATGATTTTGTGTCTCTTCCGTATGGTGTGATATTGCTTGTATGCATTGATTGCGAACACTGTGATGAGACATGTAATGATTCATGATGCCGAGGTCTTTGCCGGTGAGTCTTGTGACGTCGAGGTCATTTCCGGCAAGTGTTTATAAAGCCGATGGGAAATGGTTCCGGCTAGTGATATAAAGCCGATGGAAAATGGTTCCTGCTAGTGATGTAAAACCAATGGAAAATGGTTTTGGCTTGTGATATAAAGCCAATGGGAAATGGTTCCGGCTAGTTATATTGTGTCGATGGAAAATGGTCACGGCGAGAGATTGATCGTTGTGAATTGATGCATTTGATTCCTATATGTGACTTGTTTGCTAATTGTGATTAATGTACTTGTTGTGTATAATTGAACTACTTTACTTTGAGATTGATTTATTTGACTTGTTTGATTGTTGAATTGTGAAGATTGAACTGTGGATATTAGGCCTTGTGAGCCGTGTATTATAGAATTGTTAGGTTGAGCTGATTTCTGTGCAGATTGTAGTTTGAGAAGGTTCAGTTGGAGTGTAAGGGGTATTCAATTTCTAGCTATTTTCTTTGTTTAGTAGGTTGGTTGCTGGGTACCGTGTTGTTGGTACTCACCCTTGTGTAGGTATCGAGCCCGGTATAGTGTGATAGCTTTTTAGTTTAGACTTGTCAAGAATTTGAAGCGGTAGTTGCTTGTCACTTCGGCGAGCCCTCTTTTTCCTTTTCTTTATACTTTGTTCTATTTGAGAAACAAAATTAAGACTTGTACTTATTTCTAATTCTGCACTTTATGTATTGAGTGGATTGTACACGTGACAATCAGATTTTGGGGTATTGTTTAGAATGAATAAGTTTTCTGACTTTGTCTTGTTATTGATTTATATTTTCCACATTTCTTTCATTTTCGTTGAGTTGAGGCTGACTTGTCTTGGTGGGAAAAGAAAAGTGTCATCACGTCCGTTTTTTTATCGTGATAAAGAAATTGGTCAAATCCTTATTTCTGCATAGATATGTGTCCAATCCACATTTACCCATCGAAATATAATATTTTATTGAGTATAGGGAGCCTATGGGATTAAGAATTAAATCTAGTTTGAATTAGGAAGTCATCAATCATAGCACCACCCTTGTTATCCATCGATCTTCGTAGCAACTATTGCATTCTCGCGCCACTCTTGCTCAACAATTGATGGAACAAAAACTCACTTAAAATCCATTTATCCATCTTCACATGCGACTCATCCAATTAACATCAAAGAAATGATCCAAAAATTCCTCAATCTTCTCAATTTTACCTAGAAATCACAAACAACTTGACATAAGCTCAAACATATTTAATTTAAATCGACAAGCATGATTAAACAACTAAGAATTAGTGAAAAATGATAGAAAATATAGATATTTTTATCAAACATCATTAAGAACAGGTAATTTGTGACATGCTAATATCTTGAGAACAAATAATTGGTGAAATAAAAAATTATTAAAAACAAGTAACTGATGACTGAAGAGAAAAGGGTCAAATGCCCCCTCAAGCTTTAGCCATATTTCCAACTACACACTTAACCTTTGCAGGGGACCTATTAACCCCCTGAACATTTTTTTTCTCTATATATTAGTGCACCCTCAGACACTGATGTGTTCACATAAACCAGATTTATAAAAAAATGTTTGTATACACGCATTGTCCACGTATATATATTAGTGGACCCCATGACTTTACACGACTTACGAATTGACACGTGTCACAAAACTTTACCTTTACCTTTTAGGAACCTTATTGACCCTCATCTTCTTCTATTCCCTTCTAATCGACCCTCATTCTTCTTCCATTTCTGTTTGACGATCTTCTATTACTGTTGCTCGGAAAGCTTACTTACTATTTCTTCTGAGAAAAGGTTAGATCTTTACTAGCTGAATACTATTTTGATGGTAGTGTTTGATTAGGGTTTTATTTTTACTGTGTATTCAAATGCTATTTTGACTGGTGTGTTGTAGTAGGTAGTTTATTAGGGTTAGTTCTAATTGAAGGTTATTCTTTACTAACTGAATGTTATCTTGATATTTGATTTTAGTTTTGATGTAGTGTTTGATTAGGTTTTGTTGTACTGGGCATTCAAATGCTATTTTGATATGTGTGTCGTAGTATGTAGCTTATTAGGAATTTTCAATGTTGATTAGGGTTAGTTCTAATTGAAGTTTATTCAGTTAAAACAATAGTGTTCGATTATGGATTTTTTTTTTCATTTTCTCCCTAGTTCTACTGCTTCAGATTCTTTTAAGCAACCAAATAGTTATTTACTTGTTTTCGTGAACTTATACAGTCTTGTAGTTTACTGTAAATAGGGCTGGCAGGGGGACTGGGTCGGCCCGCCCCGGCCCGCGACCGGTTTGAGAACCGGCTCGCCGGATCCGGTCCTGTCAATTTTCGGGGGTTGGGAGGGGTTCGGGATAGGGGACCGATCAGGGGCCGGTTCACCCTTTGGGCCCGGTCGACCCGGCCCGGTCCCGGCCCGCATGAACCGGCCGGTTCGCGGGATCCCTTAACTTTTTTTTTTTTTTGAATTATATCCGTTGGGCAACGGCTAGTGGGCCCCCCCAACGGATTTATTCACTGTTTTTTCCCTTCCCCAACACCCCCTACCACCCCTACTTTTAATACTTTAATTTAAACCCTCAAGTTATAATAAATACACTTTAACCCACTTTTAATATTATAAATACCCCTCTATCCCTTATTATTTCTTACAAAATCATATATTCTCTCATCTATTTTTTATATCCTCTCAAGTCTCAATCTTAAGTCTCAATTTTTTATTTCATTTAAGTCTCATATTATATCATAATACATATATTTCAATTCTAAATTTTCATATTATATATCATAATATATATAATTCTCATATTTGCTATCAAATATTGGAGTTCCAAATT
>JAJOOH010010422.1:0-40945 GCA_029582605.1 Solanum gracilifrons | reverse complement strand
CAAAAGTAGTGCATTTTTGACGGATCTGCCACGGCTGCGGCAACAATTTTGGAGAGTCCGAGCAACTTAGTTTGCGAGTATAAGGACGAATATCCAGTAGAGGTAAGATCTTGTCCCTCAAACTTGATAAAAATTCAAACAAGTGCATGTCGGATTCTCCAAAAGTAGTGCATTTTTGGAAGATCCAGGGGTTGCGGCAACATTTTTAAAAGAGTCTGAGCAACATAAGGTAAGCTGACACCATATGGAGACTTGTCAACTTTATGTATTTGTGGACTTTGGTCAATGCATTTATAGACAAATTTTATGCAATTTGAGAAATTTCAAAGTTATAAGTACTTCTCATATATTTTATCATTTTCGCCATTTCACCATTTAAATTTCGGAAATTGTCTTTAAATGGTTTTGATCAAAATGCCGAGTTTGACCACTGAAAGTCAAACGTCAGGCAATTGGGAAGGTTGGATTATCTCATACTGGTCTTCCTCTGAAAAGTAGAAAAGGAAGCAAATATTTACCTTATTAGTGTCCTATATTTCAATATATACTTTTCTTATTGTAATTCATCAGGATCCTTAACTATCTAATCTTCCATGAGTTCCATCTCTTATACTGTATTGATCTTTACTGCTATAACCGGTTATGTTAATGCCTCTGATAAAAGAGGTCGTTACATTAAAAGGAGCTATATAAGTTTCCATAGTAATATAAACTGCATCAAACATGCTTGCCTCAGATAACGCAATTTTCAGGTGCTCGAAAGAGATATATTTCATATATGAAGTAGTGAATTATGAAGCAAAAACAATATTTTTTTATAACAATATCGAAACTGAAACCTAGGACTTACAGTAACATGCAGGGTCAAGAATCACAGGTTCACCATTCTTGTCATATGTCATGTTCCCGCTCCATAAATCTCCATGCAACAAACATGGCTCTATCACAACATTTTTGAATAAAGGTCCCAGGTTCCTTGCTAGCCTTTGCCCTAAGAATGGATCAATTCGATAGAACAAAATAAACAAAGCATGTCAGATATTGAAAAACCAAGTAAACATCATTGGGTTGTTTAAAAATATTTACTTATTTAGCCGTTTAATCTCAAGTTGTAGAAATGCCAAGCCTCAAATTTCAGGAAAAAGGAATGTTACAAAAATGTGGGTTTTGACATATATTCAACTCCTTAGAGTTTTGATATTCGCCCATCATTCCATGTATGTCGATGTTGTCTCATTGTCCAATGAAATTACTAGGTTGTAGAAGTTTAAACTTGTAACACCCCAGAAATTTTTTTAGCTAAGACTCAAACCATCCTTCGTTGTGAGTAGGATTTTGTCAAGGAATTTAAAAATTTCTTAAGTATTAAGGTCACTAGATGTATCACTGTAACATCCCGCCTTAGAAAGAACTAGAATTAGAAAGAAACTATTTTTGGAAAGAGTAAATTTGGAAAATTTGGCAAGTTATGCTAAGTATGAGTTTTGGGTCAACTTCGAACGACCATAAATCTCAGTACAGGATGATTTAGGTGGCTCATAAGATATCAAATGAAAGGTCTTGGAATCCTCTTTCCAACACCACCGAGTTTGCTAATTTTCGAGCTCGTATGAGGGAGATATGTCTGTTTGAAGTCAGGCTGTCCAGTTAAGGAAAGTTACCCGAAAATATGAAGGGTATTTTGGTCTTTTCCTTACCCAATCAGCTTAAAACGAATTTTAGTAATATTTTGGGGACAAATCTGATTTGGGTCAATTTTCATAAATCCAAATACGCTTAGGGTTTTAGAAGAGAGTTCATTCAAGTCATTCCTAAGTTCTTTTAAAGTTTTGGGTCAACTTCAAACGACCATAACTTTTAGCACATGATGAGTTAGGAGACCCATAAGATATCAAATGAAAGGTCTTGGAATCCTCTTTCCAACGCCGCTGAATTGCTAATTTTCGAGCTCGTATAAGGGAGCTATGGCCGTTTGAAGTCGGTTGTCCAAATAAGGAAAGTTACCCGAAAATATGAGGGGTATTTTGGTCATTTCCTTACCCAATCGGATTTAAGCATTTTTAATAAGGTTTTAGGAGTCTAGAATCAATTTTAGTTATTCCTAAAATACGCTTAGGGTTTTTAGAGGATTTCAAGAAGAGGAAAAGAGGAGAAAGAGGCGACTCAAACCCTTCCAAGAACGCAACAAGTTTTCTTCAGTTCCAGCCCCAAAATCGAAAGATTTCTCCGTGAAATTTGTCACCAGGTATGTGGGATTTCACTGGTGGATTCCTTTCGTCCACTAGGTCCCTATAATTCAATCAGATTCTTGATTCTCTATATCTTGCTTAGACCCAGGGTTTCTAAAACCTTAAATAGTAGTTGTGATTTAGCTGTTAGAATATTCCTAATCAGATTATCATGTGTTCGTGGAACCGTTTCTTAGTTCTTTACATGAAACTCAGAACCTTAGTTGTGTAGATTCTCTTAGTTTATGAATTACACATGCTAGGTTAGTTAAACAGATATACATGCTTCAGTTTTTCGAATGTCACATTATCCGTATATAATTGTTACATTCTCAGATTTGCATGTCAGTATTTTGAGCTATTTAGTATTTCAGTATTTTCAGTCATAATGTATCATATACATATTCAATTGGGAGTAGGCTTAGCACCGAGTGAACTAGGGTTTTCAGAGTACCCTCATAGTCCTAGAACTACGTCCCCCCGTAGGTTAAGTGCCCTCTATGGGCATCAGTTTTAGTGATCACGTCATTCATACCTTTATACCCCTGGCAAGGTATATCGGGCCCTTCGATGGGGTGTATACAACGGACACCACGATTAGCTCACATGGTGGTTATGTCGGTTATTAGTAGCTCCCACAGTCAGACTCTAGTGCATTTGACTAGGTTTTCAGTTATACTTTAGTATTCAGTCTCAGCATGTTCAGTACCTGGTCATTGCATTCAGTTCAATTCTTTTCAGTATATACAGTATTTCCATCATGTTCAGATTATGTCATTGCTCAGTTATGCTTTGTTCAGTTATATGTTTTGTTCAGCTTTTATCTTATTCTGCATGCTCAGTACCTTCCAAGTACTGACGCATACTCTGCGCGACATCTTTTCATGATGTAGGTTCAGGTTCTCAGCATTAAGATCACGCGTAAATTGGTTCCCGATCCACATTCAGCAGCTTCAGTGGTGAGTCCTCATACTTCGAGGACAATAGATATGTTTTTAGATTTAGTCTTTCATTTCAGTTTTAGTTTTGCTAGAGTTAGCTGGGGGCATGTCCCAACAACTCTAGTCAGTTAGAGGTTTTTTCAGACATAGTATTAGATTCAGCTTTAGTTTTTGAGTGATTGTTCAGTATCACTAAACTCTTAGTTGGGTATTCCCCACTATTAGTTATAAATTGATTTAGCTTCCGCATTAGTTTATCTTTCATAGATATATTTAGTTTTGCTTATGAGATGCCAGCTCAGGGTTAGCTTGGGGTCACTCGTGATCCTAGGTCCCGTGTTTACGCCTAGGGATAGCCTCGGGGCATGACAAAACTAAACACTATCTTTCTCAGAATGAGCATGGGAAGATAGGTATGATTATAAATCACTCAAATGCAGATTAAAAGATATGTGGGAGCACTGGTTTGCGCCGGAGAAGAAGAAAGCAAGCTACTTTTGGCCTTTATCCCGTTACAATGAATTTAAGGAGCTACAATCCCTTCTCTGCGAATACAGTAAGTTGGTTCAAATTGTAATTCCAAAAACGAAGCCTGAAGCAACTTCAAATTAAGAATGAAGGAGGAGGATGTACACATTTCCAAATTGCATTTATCATGATCAAACGGGATAAATTCCATAAATGGAGTCAGTTTTCTTTTCCAAAATAATGGTGATTTAAACCTCTTTCATAAATGGTTGGATCTCCATACTGTTCACGAGCCATCTTCAACTGGTATCCCAATCTGTGTTCCGCGAAAAATTCAACCCAATCTGACATCCATGTGTTTATCTGTGGAGTACTACACATATGCACAAATATTCAGCCCTTGATATGTCCAATCTGTTTACGCCTTAATATATGGAGCGATACAAATGATGAGAAAACTCCAACTTCAATTACTAGACATTAAATTGAATATTTCTCATTTCACTTCTTTTTTTTTTGCCTAATAGTATAAAAGCTACACATGATCGTTCCATTTAAACAAATAGTACAATTGTGCAGGTGTGCAATTCACCAAATAGTAGGTTTTGCGAAATGCATCCTCATAATGGAAGAATTTAGATATGATCCTGGCATGATACCTGCCAATAGTATTGTCAACGTGAAAGCCAAACCCCTTCTCAGATTTTGCCGCTTTGTGCATTTCAGCAAGCTTCCTTCCTAATGCAGACTGAAAAGCAGAAAATGGTCAAATATCTGAATGTTATCACCAAATTAACAAAGAAAATGATATGAAGGAAATAGTAATTATGGGAAAAAGAGACAAACAATCACTCTCACCTGATTGCCTCTAGATGCACCAAACTCAATAAATTCCATAATGATATACGAGCCGCCAGTTGGCAGAGATCCAACCTACACAATGCATCAAACAATAACCTCTAGGACACAATTACAAAGTTTTTTTTCAGGTGGAAGAGGAGGAAAGCTTCTACAAAGTTTTAGGACACAAGAAAAAAACTGTCATCCTTACTTTATATGGTTTTGGTACACGGATTGACCCTGTTTCGTACATAGCGTTTAAACCCAATGCCTCTCCCTCAAACATTGATGGTCCAATACTCCTGATTAGATTTTTAACAATAACCTATTAAGCAACTATCTACCCCTTTTAATACCATATTAAGCAACCATCTATCACATCTATTTAACGTTTTAACAGGAGAAACATAATCAAAATACCTGTTTGTTTTAACAAAAAAGGAACCAGCATCAGTGTCATAACGAGTTGCCCGATTTATGCACCCACCGCCAATTGGACTGATTCCTTTGATCTGTGTTGCCTTTCCTTCGGAAAGGATCCATTCACGAACTGGATCATCACTCATTGCAGCCACTGTGGAATTCAAAGGAGCGAATAAACTTGATATGGGAAATGGATGTTTGTTAATGAATGCAGATAGCACATAATTGAATCGAAACCATAAAGGTTCAACAGATTGTCATGACCAATCAGATGTACAGGGTGAAGACTTTCAAGGCGAAATCACAATCACAATCACAATAACTTCGTTGACACTTCTAATGAGTTCAACAAGTTGTAAAGTGCACTGGAAGCAACCACTTGTATTCAACGACATTCAACCCACAGTATCAGGAATCAGGATTGTAGGAATTCAAGTGGCTGTAGTCTAGCACCTTAAAAATGAATTCTAGATTTTCAGATTCCGCTAAAAATTCCAGAATATAGTATTACTACCAATTTTCAGTTACCTAAATGAACAACCATATGGAAGAAAAAAAAACTATTTGTACAATGTTAAAAGTTGGAACAAAATCCTGAAAGGATCATTATTGATTTGAAATGGACCAGTAAATGAAGTTACTTTACAGGCACTCAGTGAAGTTCTTATCTCTTCTTTACATCCCAAAACTGGGATTTGATAAGTCAAGACTCAGGAACAATCTTCGCTAGGACAACTTACATTACTTGCATTGTTTGGAGTGGAGGAAAAGGAAGAAAGGCAATTGAGAGTGTAAGAAGGAAAATAGCAGAGAATGTGAAAGGAATTTAGTTTTTCCTTTGTTTGCATAAGGAAGAAGGTGGTAACTGAATCAATTTTTATAAGTACTTATTTATCATCATTCAACTAAAACGATGGGTGCAGGGGAAAGTTACTTCCTATTTTTCTTTTCTTAATGATGGTTGTGTTTGGGCCAACTTGCGAGCACCTCAACTATTTATCCCCCAGCATAGGTACTAGGTAACTCCGGAGAAAATAAATTCTTTGACTTCAAAGAGTATGATTTACACTCCTTTTTCAGTGAGTAGAAATTAACTCTCTCTATCATAAAATCATTCATGAAAATGGAGCCTTGGGAGTTTTATTCTGCTAATCCAAACAATTGAAAGAGCTAAACAGTGAGACAGAGATATAGGGAACAAAAATAATTATCTGAATTCATCTAATTTGCTTGACGAGTCATTATACCCTACAGACTAAACTCAATATGCCCCATAAACAACACCTCCAAGTTAACCCCAAACCCGTAAAATACAAATTAACAGGAGGAAAAGAATTAAGTGGGCAATTCCATGATTAAAGTTGGGCCAGAGAATGAGCTCTTTGAAGCCATCCGGTATAAAGCTTCACATCACATTAAAAAATTAACAAGAAAGTTCGAAGTACTAGTAAAAGAAACAGATATGCACAAAAAAGTTGAAATCTTTACGCAAAATATCTTCATTACATGAACTAAATGAGAAAATTTAGAAGAGCATATATAACTAATAAATGGTTCAATTTGTAAAGAAGCATACCAATTAGAGGTTTGTTCTTGTTGAAGTTGAAGGGATGTTTGAGAGAAGGGGAAGATATAGAAGGCATGGACGAGGAAAAGGAAATACTCCCCAAGTGTGTTACAGCCATTTTTGCACTCTCTTTTGGCTGGAGATATTTCCCCACTTTTTATTGGTTCTTGATTCTTCATTTTTTTATTTCTTTTTAACCTTTCTGCTGCTGTATGTGCTTTTTAAATAAGGGTGATTGTCGTGTTTCGTTATAAAATTATATTTGAAAATTGTGTTTGGAGGTGAATATCAATTAGATTTACTTTTTACTTTTTGCGAGCAATTTAGAGTGAAAATATATTTTAAAATTCTGACATGTTTTTATTTGGAGTTCAACTCTCAAAAAAGTGAAAAAAAAATTCAAGTCTAAACTTCCTCCACCGAAAAGAGAGAAATTATAGGATTAACATCATTTGTGGGTTATGGTGACATTACCATTGCGTTTTAATACTCCAAAAGAGAATAAAAAGTGTGTAAGTTGTGATGAAAGTAGTAGTAAATGGTATAAAATGTGTTCTTCATCCCTGTGGGTTTCAAAGAATCTGTGATGATCTGATGTTTGCCATCTAATTGTCCAACAAGTTACTAATAAATAGTAGTAGTAATACTTTGATCCACTTTCCCGTTTAAATGAGAGTCTGTCTTGAATGATTAGATACACAAAATCGTAGTTAAAATTTATACACACAGAATCAATAGATGCATGACTTGTATTTGCATAATCCGTTGACCATGGTAAGTGCATATAATTTGGTATAAACACTTGATGAGAGTAAGTTTTTATCCAAAATTATTGGATCTTTATTGGATGTAGAAACGATATACTTTCACACAGTAACAGGTGTAGTTAGTAATGATATAATCCATGTAATATGAGGCGTAGTGGATCCAAGTAAAGAAATTAAGAGATCCAAAGAATATAAACTACATTGTGAAAACACAGTAGCAAAATTCAGTCTTTATAGGCATATGATCTTCTAGATCAGCTGTTAGAAAAAACCTAGAAAGCCCAACATTTTATGGTTTCATCATATTCTGGATATTGCATATCAGAAACCAGAACTGCAGTGAGGTAAAAACTTATAAGCATAGCTTGACTGTAAATTACTAAAAGTGGTGTATGGAGGCTCATATTCTTACAGAGTATATGACCCTCAAATGAGTCAATTCTAGAGCATTTCAATGAGACTTTAGTTCGTTGTCTACTTTGGTAATGTCTATGATGAAAAACGGAGACTCCAAACGCCTTCTTTACAGTGATATTACAGAAGATTTGACATTGTACAACATCATATAAGATGCACTGTGTTTTGATAGGATAACCAGTGTGCCACAAACTTGGTCCAAAATCTCCGAATTGCTAAAAGAGTGAAACTAGATCTTCTAACCGGTTATATGTAACATTCATCTACAGAAGTTTGTGTGTCCTTCCTCTGTGTCTTCAGATTCTCTTTGTTCAGAATCAGTCCCATTTGTCAGTCTCCAATAAGATAGGTCTGATACAAGGAAACATCTGAATGCAAACAGAAGGCGTAATTTCTTATGGTACCTCTATATTTGCCTTCCGTCATGACCTTGCTTCTGCTTCCCGAGAGACCTCAGGTTCAGGATTAATTGAAACAGAAACTGCTTCATTGCTGTTACTTACAGTACCTTGTGACCGTTCAGCAGTACGTAGAAACCACTGCCTCGAATGCTCCAATGAAATCTCAGAACTGTCAGAGTTTTGATCCCTGCCAAGCATTGCAGGGCGCCTTTGTTTGTTTTCAATAGATTCCTGTACGGAAAGACGACAAACTGGACAGGTAGACTGTTTTCTTAGCCATATATCAATGCATGAAAGATGGAAACTATGGCCACATTTGGGCATAATTCTCAGAATTTCGTTCTCCTGGTACTCCGATAAGCATATACTGCACCTGAAATTCCAATTGCATGACCTCATCAATGCACAAACTTCTCAAACTTAGTCAGAAAACACTTTAATTTAGTTATA
Source organism: Solanum gracilifrons (assembly GCA_029582605.1). Classification (NCBI taxonomy): domain Eukaryota; kingdom Viridiplantae; phylum Streptophyta; class Magnoliopsida; order Solanales; family Solanaceae; genus Solanum; species Solanum gracilifrons. The sequence continues at coordinate 32,443 of JAJOOH010010422.1, read as the reverse complement.
AAGAAAAGACCAGGCTGGAAGACGAGAGGAAATAGCAGCCTGGACGGTAGAATGAGATTTATTATAACCTCATTGAACAATCAGGCCTATGGTTTCACCTAATCCCCTGTATGAAAGTTCAACATAGACAAGAGGGAACCCAATAAAACACGACAGGGTGCATTCTTTCATCCCTATATGGTTATACCTATTTCTGCTAGCTTAGATAAATAGTACATCAGAATATTCATCACATTTATCTCTCCAAATGCATAAGATGATAGTTAATTGCCAAATGTTGCATGTAGCACATAGCTCAAACAAAGTGTATGGTGCTGCACTTACTGTGTATCTTCTTCTGAGGAGGTGAAAGCCTCACTGTGAAATTTCATGGTCGGAATTGCAGCAACCATAACTGAGTCAAGCCCGTTAATTCGATGCTCTGGCTGCCAGAATAGGTTTACATTAGTGAATTTGTCAGGAATTTCTAGGAATAACAACTTAAATCACAATTCATACACTTAACAGCTTAGAAGAGATATATCATAATTTCCAGTGAAGCAATATGCGGAAAGAAACAAATGACAGTAGCAAAAAATTATTCACAGACCAGCATCCGCAAAATACCATCTTGAAACTAATAGCTTGTTTGTCCAAGCTTCTAAACTCAGCTTATTTTGGAAAGTGCTTTTTCTAAAACTGCTTTTCAAAAAAGTAATTTTGGTGAGAAACAATTTGTGTTTGACCAATAAATTTAAAAAACACTTTGAGAATCAATTAGTGTTTGACAAGTTTTTCCCTAAAAGCTAGTACTTTGTTGAGCTTCGACTAAATCAACTTCTGCTACTCCCCACATTTATTTTATCCCAAAAGCTTGGCCAAACATGCTATAATTGTTCCTGATAATTAAGCACAAGCAACACTTAATTCGGAATGCAGCCAAAGAACTAAATTCTGAAAGCAAAAACATGCAATCTTGACAAGCACTCATACAAAGTACAGACTCTCCACATTGACTAATCAGTCTTGATATTTGGTGATTTTCTGCAGCTCCCTTTACTCAGATAGGGTAGTCAGTGATACTATAATCTCATTTTTCCACCTTTTGTTTCCATGATCACAAAAATCTTATTTTTTTGGTGAAACTTTGACAAAACCAGCAAGTCAACCTAGAACAAAGTTTAAGCCATCAAATCCTAAATCATTCTACACAAAACCAAAACACAATAAACAAATGGACTAGTACTAAACAGTTGTAGCTCTAACACAAAGCAAAACAATTATCTGTAAATTCAGAAAAAATTTCTTGAATGAATCATCAACTTTGATAAACATTGATTAGGAACTAAGAAAAAGTAGTAATTTAAGCAAAACCTACCTGTTCAAGATCAATCCCTGATTCAATTTCAAACATTTGCCTTGATTGTCTCCTGCTTATCCTACCACAGATCAGTCTAGTACAGACAAACACAATAAAAGTTGCACTCATCCCAAAACCAATTATTGTGGTTATCAGATTCATGCCAGACCCAAACATCCCAACCCCACTTTGCTTCTTCCTCTTCAACTAATTTTCCTTTTCCCAATACAATAAATTTTCAATTCAAGAACGAGGGTAGAAGCAAAATGAAGAACATCTACTCAAAGAAAGAGCCAAAATGAAAAGTAAAAAAGATTATATTTTTACAAAGACCAATTATTAGAATAGATCCACCTGAATAAAACAAAGAAAAAGCAATAGAGAAAGGAGTACAAATACCAACACCCAGAATGAGATTCACCTTAAAAATTCAAGATTTTTTTTCAAATAACAAAAAGATACTTTTTTTTAAAAAAAAATCCCATCTAACATTGAATCCTAATCTCTTTGGGTGGACTCTAAGTTAAAAGAATTAAGACCAAGAATAGGGCCATACTGGATAGTGTGGATGAGAAAAGATGTGTAGACTCTTTCTGTTCCTTTGGCTTTGCTTCCTTGGACTTCTATCTCAGTGGGATCCACTCAAGTTACCCCACCCCCCTCACCCCTCACCCCTCACCCCTCACCCTGGTTTATTGATATTCAATAATATTCTATTTGTTTCAGTTTATTTGACTTATTTTGGTTTGACAAGAAATTTAAAAATGTAAAGAAAACTTTTGAATATATCAAACACATCATAATGTTTTTAATCTAGTAATTTTAAATATGTAATGTAAAAAGTTAAAACTAAAGTATTACAAAAAATGAAAGGGAAAAAGGACAAATATAACCTCAAACTATCGTAAATGGTATGTCAATACCCTCCGTCATACTTTTGGGACATTGATGCCCTTGCCGTCCAAAAATTAGAGCATATATGCCATTTACTCTAACGGAAGACTAAAATAAGGACACGTGACACAATCTTATCCGTCGATCCGATATTTAATTAATATCAAGTCGGCGGATAAGATTATGACACGTGTATGTCTGTTAGTGTAAAGGATATATATGTTCTACTTTTTCGACGGAAGGTGCACCAATGTCTCAAAAGTTTGACGAAGGGGGTCTCTGTATACCATTTACCCAAAATGAAATGGTCATAATTAAAGTCAAACAAATTGAAACGGATGTAATAGAACATCAGAGGATGAGGAAGATTTTGAGAGGCCAAAAAGGGTATAAACTTTTTGAGAAATGATGGAATTGAAAGTTGTAAATGACTGTGTAAAAAAGAAAGTGGATTCTTAAAGATTCCTTAGTGAAAGAATGACAAAGATTCTGAATTGTCTAGGTGATTTGTTCTGTGCTTTTACTTTCAGCCTTTTTTGCTTAAATAGGTGCTAAGTGTGTTTACTAATTTGGGATAATGCTTTCTCTTTTTTTTATATAATATATGTCACTCTTGTACCATTTGACTTTATTTAGACAAATCTAGTGGGAAATCTCTCCACTTATGTTACTCATTCTGAAAGTGTTATTGTGGACCAGATTTCAATAATGAGACTCACATCTGAATTGGGTTGGGCTTAAAAGAAGAAGAAGAATGTTCATTCATTGTTTTGCCCACTACTGACTTTTCTACTACCTTGTCTCCTGAAATAAGTCTAGTTACTTCAACAATCAGACATAATGAATCTAATTATGTGCTACTTTCTTTTTTTTTAACTCAATCTTCAATCTTAGGGTGTGTTCGATACAAAAGAAAATATATATAGAAAAATATTTTTTAACTTTTTTTATGATTGATTGGTCAAAAATTTTGGAAAATCTTTTATCTGGAAAAACAAATGTATTACAAATGAGAAAAAATGACTTTCCTGGTCATCCACATAATTAAAGGTTGAACTCATCAAGTTTAAATTCTGAATTTGTCACTATCAACACAAACTTATGTATAAACTTAAGTTGTCACATTACCTAAGGAGCAAGGACAACTTCGACATTTTGTTAGTATGTGATCATCTGTTCAGACACAAATAATTGTGTAAGAGTTCAGGGTTTATGTTTAATGAAAATGGATATACAAGTGCACATAAAATTAAACTTTTTGTACTTCTTTTTAGACCCATAATAACATAACTTTGTCATACTCATTTGTATATTTTGAAGAAAGTGCAAGGTGGATGATTGCATCAGTTATCTTGATAACTCATGCTCTTCAACGATAACAATATATTGGTGAAGGTTGTAATTTTTAAATTAACTACCTTTCACTAATTATATCTCTTGTTGTTGGAATATTTAAATTGTCTTCATAATGGAGAAGCTGACCAACATTCAACTAGGTGAGATTGTGCTTCTACTTTCAAAATTATTAGTAGCAAAAACATAATATACTATAATAATTTTGAACGCCCTTACAAGATAGTGACAAGTACTTAAACTACTTGATTGTGTTAGCACGCAGAAAAAGTTAGCTCGATGAATTAATAGCATTATGCTACAAGGTTCCAAACCTTCTCCTGAACTATGGAATCTGATACCTTCATTAATGGATACAATATATTGGTCAAGCTTATAATTTTCAAATATAATTAACTACCTGTATTTTTCACTAATTTTTCATTTAGCTGACGGATTATTTGTTATTAGCTACATAATGAAGAAGCTGACCATCATTCTACCAAGATTTTTTTTTCCTCTTGGCTCTATTAGTTTAATTTGTTTGTCTTACTTCTCCGTCCGTTTAAGAGAAATGTCTCTTTTCTTCTTTTTTTTGACAACTCCTTAGTTTCAACTTTTCAGATGATAAAATTCTACATTTAAGACCATAAAATTCAAAAATCCTCTTTATTTTTTCAAATTTCGTGTCAAATTTAAACTAGACAAACAAATTGAAATGGAGGAATTATTTAATTTTGTATGCTCTTATAAAGTACAACTATATGTTTAACTGCCAGAATTAGTAGTAATTCTGCAATACTTGTAGTAATTAAACTAGAATAATGATCTTCTTCTTCCTAAGAGCCAGTTATCTGCTTCTGCTTAAATTAATTTGCTACTACTTTCCCTTAAGCTTTTAGTGTCATAAATGACTTGTCTCCTTTAATTTGACTATTCCATCCTTTCATTTTTAATTGTTTGTCACGTTACGCTTTTCGAAAGTCAATTTGATTAATTTTTAAAGTCAAATTAGATTAAAAACAAAAAATTTAGATATTCAAAAACTATACGAAAAGTACTACAAATTGCATTTTTTGCATATCAATATGATGAAAAAATATATCATAAAATATTAATCAATTTTTTTATAATTTGACTCTAAAAAAGGAAACTATAACCATTAAAAATGGACGCAGGTATGTATTTCATTTAAGTTGGACTTTCCTCGTGGACGTCACATATATATAAAAATTTAACATTCTTATTAAAGTTTGTCTCACCATCTTACTATATGACATAATCATATTTGTCACACCTCGATCCATCACAATTAATCCACAAAGAGCGCGTGCATGTCAACTTGTATTTCATCTTATTCTTATATTAAAAAAAAAAAATTCCTTTTTTATGTGAATTTACTGAATATGTTATATGAACTCCATAAAAAATTTATAGTAAATATTAGGTTGTGGCAGTGCTGGTCGCACTGAATTCTGCATAGCTAATATACCTTCATAAAAGTGACACTTTAATTAATTCCTTTTGTGATCAAGAGAAGAAAAGAAAAACAATAATGCAAACGGATCATTGATAATTGATAAGTTCAACTCTTCAAATAATTAGTCCAATGTTTGCCTTTTCACTAATTGCAGCTTAAGTAGTGGTGGTCTCCACACATAATATATTAGTAATTAAATTTAATGGTGGAATAGCCAACAAAAACAAGTTGATTTTAAGCTTTGGTTATGGAAAACCTTATGCACTAGATCCCAATTACAATGATTGAGGAACTAATGATGTTAGATGATAGAGACATTTTAGGTTGTAAGTGAATTTAAAATGTTGCTAAGTACATGCAAATGCTCTCTCGGAGCGGCTAATTAAGTCTTATTATAAGCTTCTGATATTATCTAGGAAGACTAGTATGTGCTACCAAACACTGATTTACAGACATTTTTTTACACATACTATGTTTAACCAAAATAACACCCTCTCTCTCCCAATTTATATATGTGATAATTTAATTTTAAACTATTCATTCTACTATATTGAGATAATTTATAGTTATATAAATATGTATGATTTGTTTTACATTAATTAAAAGTTTTTCTTTTATTCTTAAGCATGTGTTCATTCAAACATTTTTATGTAAATTAATTAGAACGTAGAGAGTAATAAAATTGAATCGGTATTATTAGTGCACTTTAATTTGATTTTAATAGACATTTATGTCCTTTAACTTTGGATGTGCACAAGCAGACACTTAAACTTGTATAAAATTGAACAAGTATACAAATACATCCTACGTGACAATTTGCATGAGATGCATTCGAGCTGATTTGTATTATGTCATAATACTTGTTCAACTTTATGCAAGTTCAAGTATCTATTTATACATAGACTAAATTGGAGAGCATAAATACCAGCAAAGACTAAGTTAATGTGGAATAATACTCCCGTTAATTCGTCCACCACTTAGATGGATGGCCTCATAAATAATCTTCATAGTCTTCTTGAATATGTGGAGTACTGATATGAAATTGAAGGAATCAATGGCCGAATGAGACAAAAATCATTAGTCACTAAAACCCCAAATATACATCTACTATATAATTAATGTAACTTAATTCATAACCCAAATTTATAGTATTAATACTTGATTAATCCATGAAGGAATAGGAATTCTGATAAAGGAGGAAAAAAGGACAAAAGAAAAAAGACAGAAAGATGAGGACTTTGGAGGGCCCTTCACTAATCAATATAATTGGTGCTAACCAAATCCAACGTTCCAAAAACGTTTTCTCCATTCAAAATCCCTTCACTAATTTGTCTTCTTTTATGTTGATAAAAAAATGTATTTATCCTGAACAGAGACACGGAGTAAGAATTTAAACTTTATGGAGATTCAAAATTCTAAAATAACTATATTTAGTAACTGGATCATAACTTTAATTTTAACTCAAACATAAGGCTTAGACTAAGTCTACTAGGTTCGATCGAACTGATAGGTAACTTTTTAACTCTGCCCTGAACCCCACCAAATATTTACACATGAATTGCATTCCAAAATGATCCACTTAGGAGGCAATGACTGCCTTTAATTAGTTTATCTTATATATATATATATATCAGGGTCGTCTTAACCCCTAGGCCACTAAAGCCATCGCTTGGTGCTCCACATATTTTGGGGGCCGCATTTTTTAAAAACAATTACTTATATATGTTATTTTTTTTAAAAAAATTATATGTACTATGAATGTTATGATTTCTACTATGAAAATAAACCTGGATTTCGTAAGAAACAATTTGATGAAAATATGGATAGCAAAATCACAAAGTCCCTTGAAGAATCTTTTAGAGTTAATTGCTTTATTTATGTAGAGTAGATCAAACTATTTTTTCACTTCAAAATAGATTTGAACCAATTGAAGCATATGAAAATATTTTTGATTTCTTATTTAGTGGTAAAATATTGAGATCACTACATGATGAGAATTAAAAAAAAATTGTCTTAACCTTGAACTTTCTTTAACACGTAATAGTTATTTTGATATTGATGATTTTGATTTATTTTTTAAATTAAAAGTGTTAAGGGAAATAATACAAGTAGAAGATAATGATCTAATGAAAATCTCCATTCTCATAAAAATACTTGATTCTTTTCCAAGTACACATATTGCTTATAGAATAATGTTAACAGTTCTTGTAATCGTTGCCTCAGTCGAAAGAAGTTTTTTCGAAATAAAAAATTGATTAAATCTTCTTTAAGATCAACAATGTCTCAAGAGAGATTGAATGAATTAGCTATATAATCATTTGAAAAGGAATTATTAAAACAAATTGATTATAAAATAATACCTAATTACTTCGCATCTAAAATAGCTAGAAAAATAGATTTTAAATAAAAATATATATGATGAAAAAAATTAAATATTAGGGCCCCTCTCTTAAGTTTCGCTTGAGGCCCCCAATGTTGTTGAGTCGGCCCTGATATATATGTGTGTGTGTGTGGAGATCTAAAGATTCACCCACCTAATATTTTCGCAATGCTATAAATTCAAACAAGATCAGGTGTTACTAATTAAAGAAACACTATAGAAAGAAGACAACATAAAGGTAAGTGTTTTAAGTACTATGTGTAATTATAATATTTCAGTTCAAATTAAATGAGAAGCAAGTTGCATCATTACCATTTCCATTATTCCCCTAGTTTGCCCTACATCCTTGCCTCTTAAGGTTAATTAACTAAATAGTTTATTTAGTTCAGGCAATTAACCCAATTATATTGCACGTCAAGTGGTGTTTATACTTATCAATTCATGACCCTTGTTTCTACATGGATGATTAATGTATTTATTTATGAGTTTAATATGCTTCTAAGAGTTTTTAATAGCTACGTCTTTGCATGTCAAGCCAAGACACTTATTCATTCTGCTTAGTATAATACATGCATTATGCAAAAGATTGATCACTAAAAGTAATAGCAAAACAACAAACGAATAATTGAGAGACGGGGTATATGCTTTAGCCTTCGGGTCCTCAATTGACCTCTTTTAAAAATTAAATAGGATTAAGCACTTCAGATTGCTTGCTGCTTCCTACCAATTATACTAATACATGATAATTTTGTCTATCAAAACATAGGCAGATGAAAATAAATTACCTAAGTTCTTTTATCTCTATTCAAATTTAAACCTTCATCGTGTTTCACTTATTAATCGACAATTATATTTCTTTCTATTTTAAATTCCCTTAATAAAAAATTCTGACTCTAACACCATACCTGCTCAGCCACAATGGCTCAATAGTTCTTTAAAGCGCCCTTATTTATAGTGCAAGATTGGCAACACTAGTCCTTATAGTACAATACTTTCTTCTCTTGTCAACTATAGTAGTACTATTTTGTAACTTTCCCCTTAATTAATGGCTACATATTTAGAAAACATGAAAACCACCATCACAACCAACACCATGATCAAATCATCATCAACACAACCAAAAAAATCATCAATAACAAGAAAATTTGTAGGTGTAAGACAAAGACCCTCTGGTAGATGGGTTGCTGAGATAAAGGACTCGTCTCAACGTGTGAGATTATGGCTAGGAACATACGATACTGCTGAAGAAGCTGCTCACGCCTATGATGAAGCTGCCCGTGCCCTACGAGGCGAAAATGCACGAACCAACTTCGCTTCTACTGCTCCAAATTCCGATATAGATCAATCGAATAGTTCACATGGTCTTAGCTTTTCTTCTATAAAAGAGAAATTAAGTAAGAATTTACAAAGCATCATGGCTAGGAATTCAGAAAATAAGTCGTCTTCATCGTCCAAGAGTATTACTAGAGTAAGTGACCATTTCACATTTGCTAGGATTTTCCACTTCAAGAATAATTATGATCAACAATACCAAAATCATCATCGTCATGTGGACATGAATAAAGTTGTGCAACCAAGTATTAGAGTACTTCCACATGACGTAACTGATAATAATAATAATGATTTGTGTTGGGAAAATTCATCAAGTGTATCTGATTGTAGTAGTGAATGGGCTGCTTTTAGGCAACTTGGGCTGGATTCTGATAATTATGGATCAGATGGAAGTGATCAGTATTTTGTTGGATCAGATCCATTAATGGCAGGGTGGATTAGTAGTCCAGATATTATGAGTAGCAGTACTAATGAAGGATCATCAAGAAGCAAAAGGTTTAAGGTTTCTTCTTCTGTTATGGTTCCTCCTACTTTTAGTGAATCTCCATTACGAGCTCAAAATTATGTACCATTTTAATTAGTTTTTGTTAATTTGTAATTTTATTTTAATTATGTGTTTTAAGATTAAGAGATCCTAGCCTTCCTTAGCTTTCCAAAGGGCAACAAAGCCAAAAAAAAATAGTACTAATAGTTTTTATTGTTATCTCTGTGTGAACGTAGTCGTTGAAAACTTGTATATTAATAAAGGAAGAAATTAGAAAAATGGAATCCAATGAATAAGAATTACACATGTATGTTCCAAAAAGATCAATAATGTTTAAAAAGTCTTACTTCGGAGTAAAGCGTTTTCTATCAAAGACGATTTCATACACAAAATTCAAACTCGAGATTTCTAATTAAGAATAAAGAAATACTTAATACTTCGTCACAAATTTGGTGTTAACATACATTTCTTTACCATATATAACGGAACTGTGATCTGATTTGCACTTAGAACACTAATTAAATCGATTTTGATGTTGGCATATTGCAAATAGAATGGCGGCCTTTGTAACATTTCTAAATTTTAGTAGAGATAAATATTAAACATGTATTATTAATCCCGATATATATAAATAAATCAACAAATTAATGCTCAAAGTGCAGGCCCTTAATTCTTATATAATACATTAATTAAGGAAAATGACTTGGATAGTAGAGTTAAAAATATTGTATTTGGCTCTTTTCATGAACTTTGGAAGGTTGGATAGTGATATATACGATTCCTTCAGAGCATTTAGTTTGTCAGAATTGCATCAGTGATCAGTCATGATTAATTAAATGTTCAACCTTCTTCTAATCAAACACAATGTTCAAGTCTTTGAAAAATTTATTTGTATATATCGAATGTTTACATCAAATCAATAAATATATGATACGTGTTATCTAATGAAAATCTAATTTGAACGTTTTCCTCCTTCGCGTTACCGTTATTCCACACTTAGTGCTATGTATTGGTAATTTTGAAGAACAATAACAATAAGAAGAACCAGGAAAAACAAAGAAGAGAGATAAGAATAAGATTAAGAATTAAGATGGAAGACAACTGTTCGTATTTAATTTAATTTATATTACTAGTGCTTAAGATTTAAATACTTTGCAAAATGTAGCTACCTTTTAAATAAGTGCCTTAAAAATCAAATCAAAATAGCCCATGATGGATCTCTCTCCCCCCTCTCCCAGAAAAAAAAGAGAAAGCAATAGTTCAAGGTTCAAACGGCGTCACTTTTGCGTCTGTCCCCTCAAATTGATCTAATATCTTGTCGTCATCTTCTGGGTTTCATCGATTTGGCTGTGAAAAAAACCTTCGGAGGTACGATTTTTCGAATCTATCTTCTCTATATACTGGAATTCTGCAGAGGAATTTAGTTTGAGCTTTTTGCTTATTAGTTTCTCCTTATTTTTATCGATCTTCAGATTGTTATTATTATTTATTATTTTGCCCAAAATTGACAAGCAAAGGTTGCATTTTCAGGTAAACTTCCTTTTTCTGTTCATGAAAATCAAAAGATCTGTTACATTTTACACTGTCTATGAATTTATACATTGCATTTTTTTTGAATGACTGAACTGTTAAAATGTTTGGTGATTTTTCCGTTTTTGTTAAACATTTATCAGTTTCAAGAGGAGTAATAGCTTGTTACTTTCATGAGGAAAAAAAAATGATGAATTGATATTTTCTGGAAACTGATCCTTTTTGAACTAAAGTAAAAAAGCTCTTTTTTGGATACTAAAAGAATACATAAAATAGAGCAAGCAACTACAGAAGAAGAAAAAGAAGAAGAGAGAAGCCAAGTTGCATCAACTCGGAAAGGGAATAAGTAGTTTGAAAATTTGGGAACTCTATTGTGGGTGCATAGATTGAAAAAGAGAAGCTGTGAGGATTTCAAGTATCTTCTTGTAGAAAGTGTTGAATTTTGTGCTGAGGAATTATGGATAAACAGTTTATTTCTGCCCATTCTGAAAATAAAGAGGAAAAAAGATCCTTTTGACCTGATTTGGATTCTATAACCCAATATAATTAAAAATATTTGTTCTAGGTGTTGATATGAATAGTTGTCAATATTCAAGAAAGACATCAAATCATTTTCGCTGGTAGTCTTTATAAGTTCTTTATTTTTCCTATGGTACACATTTTCTCTTTACCAACAGCCCATCAACTATTTAGAAAATCTAATTAACAATTTTGGCCGAGTTCTCAAGTTCAAAAGAAGTTAAAGTAGAGAACATTCTAAATGAACCACATTTTCCCAAAGTATCTAGACGTAAATTATTTTTTCAAAGAGTTCATATATTGGAATTAGCTATATTCTTCTTGCTCAATAGATGTTTTAGCAAGTTGAATTTTTAAATACCTGATCAAGAGATATTAAGGACTGACACTAGGTGATTTCTTCTAATTTGCCTAAGCCTTGTACTTGTGGGACATAGTAGGTGCACTCAAGAGATAATAAGAATAGTCAAGGTGAGCTCAAGCAGGCATGAACACCATTGTCATTAAAAAACTGAAAGCAATTGTGTTTGTTCTTAGAAACAAACTTTGTTTTAGGGAAACTAAATGCAATATAATTTCTGGAACAAGAAACAATTTAAAGACAGAGGCAAGAAAGAAGATGTGAGATATTCTGAAATTTATAGTAGAATTTAGTGCCTTGAGTTTTGGTTAAATTCCTTTGTGAAAATGTGAATTCAATAACAGCATCAGTCACACTGATTAAATATAATGACAAAAACTTGAAGGTGGTAGTGTTTGATATCTTGATAGTTTGAAGAATGATCTAGTCTGTATGCAATACTTAAGACTGACATGTAGTCATATTAGCTTTATTGAGTTGACCTATGTTGAATTGGTGAATGCATGACCTTGTTGCGTTCATCTCTAGAAAGGGATAAGGAAAAACAACACGTAAAATGTCACAAATTGCTGAAATGTAAAAAAAATAAAAGATCTCTATCTTCTTTTCACAATCTTGTCTCGAAATTTTCATGTTAAAGGAATTATGTTTGGCTATCCATATATCTCTTGCCATGAATGGTTATCTTACACTATCTCTTTCACTGAAGGGGGGAAAAGTACACAACATGAGGGCCATATTTTGTGGCAATCTGGAATTTGACGCTCGCCAGTCAGATGTTGAGCGGCTTTTCAGAAGATATGGGAAGGTTGATAGGGTGGATATGAAATCTGGTATACTACCTTTTCTTGACCTTAAGTTGTTTTCTGGTTATTTTTTGAAAGGAAGCAATCTCTTAGAGATAGAAGCCTAAAGGGTCAAGGTAAACTGTGTGTTTACATTTGTTTCCGGCATGCCTATTATGTTTGTTGAAGGACTAGACCACAATTATGTGGAGAAGTTCTTGGAAAATTCAAAATGAATGTCTTCTGTTTTAATAGTTTATCCATATACGTGTATGTTGTTTTCCCATGGAAATTCAAGTTTTTGGTATTTGTTCTGATGGATGGCTTTATGTTTATTGAATTGTATCCTCATAAAAGCTAGATGTTATTTTCTTTCTGATTGTTCGAAATGTTCTCTCTAAATTGTTTTATCCGGAGAAAAAGCAAGTTCTTGTGTAGTTGAACTCCCAATCTCAATAATTTCTTTGGCGCAGGATACTTGGGAAATTCCTAGATCTTCCTGGATGAAGGGTTCTCCGCCTTTCTTTTTTTGGCTTGTGCCCAAGATACATACTCTTATGTTTATCTAAAAGAACCAATATGATCTGCCATGGTTCTACCATCATACAATTTACTGAGACCATTGCCTTTGCATTCCTCATGACCTTTGCTCAGTCCTCGATATCCGACATGTTTCAACATAGATAGCATGACCATCTCGGATCCAGTGGAAGCTGTTGAGTTCCTTCATACAGATTTTTCTTTCCTCTTCCCCCCTTCCCCCCTCATTCGTGGGGGGTTTTGGGTGGTAAGTTTGATCTAGTTGCATTCTGTAGTGTGCTGATATTTATTTGCAGGAGGCATCTGAACTGACCTTTATGTATGAAAAATTTAACTGAATTTTTTTGGTTTGATTTCATGGCACTTCTGTTTTGTAGGATTTGCTTTCGTTTATATGGAGGACGAGCGAGATGCTGATGATGCAATTAGAAGACTCGACAGGATAGAGTTTGGTAAAAAGGGACGCAGGCTTCGTGTAGAATGGACTAAGGTATGATGTTGTTGAATCGTGAAGTTGCAGCACCATGACCGATAATATTTACAGCATCATTTTGGTGTGGAAATTCCGCACTTTTTTTGTGTTATAACTTATATGCAGAACTGAACTGACTAAGTTGATGTTATAGCAGGATCGTGGTAGTAGGAGGCCTGAAATTTCCAGAAAACCTGCTGCGAATACTAGACCTTCAAAGACTTTATTTGTCATCAACTTTGATCCAGTTCATACTCAGACAAGGGACATAGAGAAGTATTTTGAACCATATGGTAGAATATCAAATGTTCGAATTAGAAAGAATTTCGCGTTTGTTCAGTATGAGTCAGTGGATGATGCTAGCAGAGCATTAGAAGCAACAAACATGAGGTTAGCAGTTTAGAAGATTCTTTGATGAGTATTGTACTTTCCTTGCTTGTAATTCATACATATCGTTGTTACTGGAATATTTGATTACTCTTGCTAAGTGAGTGCTCCATTTCACCTTATAAAAGATGATTAACCTCTCTGAAATAGTCAGGGAAATGACTTGAGTATAGACTGTAGGCACAAAATGTTGAAGGGTCATTTTTCCTTCATCAGTTCATTGCTATGGTCTTACTTATTTCTGGAGATTAATTGTAGGTGTTCCTTTTCTATCTTAGGTAGATATAATTGAGAATCAGTAGACAACCTCATTGCCCTCTTTCTTCCCACTTTTTTTTTGTTCATCGGGTACCTGGATTTCCCCATCAGTACTAGTACCAGGTAAGTTTTTCCAAGTCTCAGAAAAACGTGAAAAATCACTTAAGTTTTGTCTTATTGAAGATTTAAATTCTGATATCTCGTGCTCTCCCACTTCATGTACTATTGGGCAACACCCTTGGTTAACACAAAAAAAATGCCATTACTGCATTTCTCTTTTTCGTGGCTGCTGCAATTCTACATTTTAATTCCTTTCAAATGACTCAAATTGTATACTCTTACTTCTACTCATTTGAGATTTTTTATTAAATTTGGCAGCAAGTTCATGGATCGAGTTATTTCTGTGGAATTTGCAATTCGAGATGATGATGACAGGAGAAATGATCGCAGTCCTGACAGAAGAGGTCGTGACATGTCGCCTGACAGAAGAGGTTATGACCGTCGGCGTTCGCCTAGCCCATATAGAAGGGATAGGGGTAGTCCTGACTATGGGCGTGGAGCACCTCTAAACTCGAGGCCTCAGACCAGGAGAAGTCCTGAGTATGGTCGAGCCGAAAGTCCTGTCAATGAGAGATATCACAGGTCCCTTCACAATCTTCTTTTTTTTTTTTGGTTTTTATCCTTATGTCTCACCCCCACCCTGTGGTGGGTTTATTCAAGCTGTATCCATGTCCAAACTTTTCATATATACTAATGTTGTTATGATCTTTACCAATGCAGTCGTTCACCACCGCCACGTGAGAGGTCTCGATCTTGAGAAGAAAACTTCCAACCAAAGATTTCATGAGAAAAAAACACCTTCCAGTTCAAGAAAGAAGTATCAGTTGTTTATGTTGTCTGTAGGTCTCATCGTCGTCTGGAGATTTTAGCTTTAACCTTGGGTAGTCAACCTGCAGATTTTTACTGTGTTGTACCATTTTGTACTTTAGTTTGATGTTCATTTCCATTGGTGAGTATGTTGTGTGCACTAGTATTTAAAATACTACTCATTGTTACATTAGCTTAAAAGGAGAATGTTCTTAAAAACTCCTTGATTATATTTTTTCTGCTCTTTAGGCCATGTGCTGATTGTGAATGTCGTTGCCCATGTTTAGTGATCCTGCACACATGAAGAGTCTCACATTGAATGGTGGAGGAAGTTACAGTTGCTTTACAGTTCTTGGGTGTCATTTTTGTAGATAAAGTTATTTCAGAATTATAATCCTCGGACTAATTTATCCTACGTGGGAGGTGGGATCGAATAATACCAAGTTGGATGGCATATCTAAGAATAAGCTCGAGATTAAATTTTATACCCTATTTGATTGAAGGTATAAGCTAAATTATATTCTCAACCAAATAGAGTATAATCTTAATTCGAAGATATCCCACCTATCAAAACTACCTGTAGAAGAATAAAGTGGAGGCACTAATGAATTAGAGTGGATCAACTGTACGATGAATTGTGTTAATTCATTGCTGCCATACAAATTCATGTACGCACTAATAAATAAAATGGACTACAATATGGTGGTACGATTTGATCAGTTTGAGTATGCATGTAATGTGGTGGGGTGCAGTTTTCATTGTTTGTTGGTTTGTGATTTAATGTAGTGGTTTCAATATTTATTGATCGTTGATTCCAAATTCAAATAAAAAGACACCAAACGTTACACTATTAGGTCATCTTTATCTATTGCATATAATTTACCTTATTTTAAAATGCACAAATTTAGAAGACTTTTATTTATAAAATATTTTTTTGGGCAATTTGATAGTGTAGGAGATTTTTTATTCGTTTTTGGTTTCTCATCCGAAGCTCACATTGGAATTCCGACTAAATTCAGATACGCACTGCAAAGTCCATTTGAGGGTAATGCTCCTAACAAGATTTTCTCTATTTCCAGGGTGCGAATCAAGACCTTTGGTAAAGGTGAAACACTCTCACCCGTGCACCACAACCCATGTTGGTGTGTAGGAGAGTGCTGTTTGTAGTTTGTAGCGTTAGCATTGAATAATGTGACCGACATGAGACAGCGTTCCGTCGAGGTTACGTCAAGACAAATTCCCGCACGCTCCATCTACGCTTTCTCAATCTGTACCTTTCAATTTGAATTCTCCAGGCTTGCGGTAGGTGCTACAAATCGAAAAATAAATAAAATATTTTTTCGTCTCAATTTATATGATGGAGTTTGACTAGAAATGAATATTTTTATATTTTTTTTAAAAAATGACTTTTGAAACTCATGATCTAAAATAAGTTCTAGATATTTGTGTGACTACAAGTCATCTCATTAAAAGTAAAATAGTTATTTAAAATTAAATTATTAGTACTAAATATAAATAAGTACTCCTATTATTTTTTTGAACTGTCTAAAAAAAAGTGTATTAGATGAATTGAAACGGAAAAAATAGTATGTACTTAAAGTTATCGTTAGTAAAAAAAAGGCTTAATATCTGGATATTTACTTAAACACAGTATATTGTAAGATAGATTCGCAAACTTGATTAGTGACCAGATAGATATTTGAACTTGGCCAAGCGAGTGAAACACGCTTGCTAGTTGCTTCTAATATACTAAATGGACCAATAATTAGATGACACGTGTAATATTTTTTTTAAATGTGGTATAACTAAAAATGGAATAAATACTCTTTTAAAAAAAAAATTAGAAATTCACTTTTATTTTGCGTTGACTTGTGAATAGTCTTTAAAGTTCAAATATTAAATTCAACTACATATTACCAGTTGGAAATTTCATTCATCAACTCAAATATAAACTAAAAAGAACACTACAAATTTCACAAAAAGATTACAATTTTTTTTTATTTTTGACTAAAAACATAGCAAAAGTACATTAAGCCCGCGGACATCAAATATTTATAAGATGATTAAATCACAAATTTTAATTTTTTATATTTGAAAAACTGATTGGAAAAATTTGAAAAACAAATTTGAATATGTATAGTGCATGGTCATGTCAGATAAGAAAGTGAGTGCTGAAGAAATTGATCAAAAGTCATACAGTTGACCATGTGGGGTGGGGGTTTCAGATTTCAAGTGACTAATATCTTTTAAGTATTCCACTAATCATGTAAGTTCATGGTTGCCTATATTTTTGTTGCACATGATTTGGTTTATAATTTAATGATTGAGGAACTTTGTATCCATCATTACTTCTCTTTTCAAAATTTGAACTTCCTCATAAATAGAGTAGACAGATATAACAATAAAACAAATTATCCTCTCTCTTTTTTCAAATTATTATTGCACATGTTTTTGTAGTTGAATAAGATCTACAATTAAGATCTAAGAAGAGGGAGGGAAAATATTTAGCGTTTGGTCATGTTTTATTGTAAAAAAAGTATATATATATATATATATATATATATATATATATAAAGTAGATTTTGTTTATAATTGGCCAATGATTTTTTAAAAAAAATCACTTTAATTATTTGAAATTCTCAAAATTGGAGTTGTGTTTGTCTATAATTTTTGCAGTTAATATAGAATTTAAATGAATTTTCTTTAAAATAATATTTGAACGTGGAATATAATTTAATTGAGGTAATTTTATGAAAATAAAAAATTTAGACTTTTTTTAAAAACAAAATAAATTAACAAATGAAAAAGTGAAAGTAATAACAAGGTTTTGGGTATTTTTCGAATTTGTACTTGAAATTTTCATGGTCAAAGCTGTTTTTGGAATAAAATGAAATAATATATTGAAAAATAGTGATAAATTTTCATGGCCAAAGGGGTGATTATCACTATCATATCACTCTCACCTACTAGTGAAAAAATTTCATGGTCAAACATCCCTTGATGTGTCAATTTTTCGTCATATACTCTCACAGTCTAACCTACTAGTTATAACAACAACAACAATATATCTAACATGATCCAGCAAGTGAAGTCTGAAGTAAGGGTAAGGTGTATCCAGATCTTACTTTAACCTTATGCGAGATAGAGATCGAGGTGAATCCCAATAGATCCTCAACTCAAAAAGGTATTTTCAAAAACAGATATAATAAACACAAAAGTAAAAGTTATGGCGATACGGTAAAAAAAGAAAAATTGTGGCATAGAAAATAATAAAGATAGCCAAGTAAAAGTGTTAGTAAAATATCTTTTGGGCCTTATACACTCATAACGAATGCTAGCAAACTGAGACGGCCCAATAGTGAATTTAACGTTACGCCCTAATATCGTCTATATAAACATCATTATGAGCATTGGAAGACATACTCTAAATCGTATAGAAAACGGCTAGGGTTAAGGTTATGGAGCTAGGACTTTCAACGATCAGTGAGTTATGATTGCTACGATCCACTTTCACAAAGTAAAAAATTGTAAGTTTCCTAACTAGCATATTACAACAAAAAGAAACAACATTAGTGATGACATTAAACTTGAAGAATAATAGAATAATAATAATGATACTGATAAGTATACAAGTGAGCAAATAAGGTGCTCTAAGCTAGAACTATGCTTTCCCACAAGAAAGAAAGAAATCACACGACTATCTATTAACCCCTATACAATTTACCTTGGTCCTTAATTTTCATGCTTTTATCCAATCTAGGATCATGTCCTTAGAAAATTGACGATATGTCATGTCGAATCGTTTTTCTCTAATTCTTCTTCGTCTACATTTGCCTCTCATTAGACCTATCACTATTAACCTCACCCCCTCTTCATTGGGACATCTATGCTCTTTCTCTTTACATGTCTAAATCATTTCAACCCCGCTTTTCATATATATTTTATCTACCACTACAATTACTCTTACCTTGCACTGTAAATTTCGTTTCTAATTATATTAGTTATAAAACCTGTACAATAATGTGTTTTAACCTTTTTATTTCTTTTGTAGAACTATTACTTAATTAGGGTAATATTAAGGGTGACAAACGGGTTGAGTCAGATTTGGGCGTGTCATAATAGGCTAGGATAATAATTGGGTCAAAACCCAATCCAATACAAATTTGCTTGGTTGAAACGGGTTAGGCGATCAGTTATATAACAGGTCAAAATCCAACCCAACTCAATTTTTACTAAGCTTAATTATTTTATTTGTTCTTTTAAACTATTTTTATACCTAATAAAATTATTTTTTTCTTTATTATTGTTGAACATATCAAATTGGAAACAAGTTTTTAAAACATATTTGACAAGATTTCTCATGAGACAATTCGGGTTACATATCAATCCAATTTTTAATGGGTTGAAATGAGTTGGAATGAAATGGGTTAAGCTAATAAATGGGCCGGTCAATAACTCGCTCAAACTTAAACGGGTTGGTCGGATTGAGTTTGATTTTTTCACCCCTAAACAATATTACTATTCTAGAATTTAAAATTCATAAATTTTAAACTCTAATTTCAATCACCTCTTAAGAAACTATAAATAGAAAAGTAATTTTACTATATCACTCTTTGAATATAATAAATATAATGTCTTGAAAAATATTAGGAAAATGACTATAATTGATGATAAGGGTAAAATAAGAACTAAATGTATTAATTTCATAAAGTGGACATGTATTATTGGACATTCCAAAATAATATAGTGAACAACTATTGATAGACCGAGAGAGTATGTTTTTTTGGTACATGTCATTCTTGAAATTGATGTGTCTAGAAATTGTGTTATCCTCTATTTGGAAACGGGATTGGGAATTTTGAAATTTGCATAAATTTGAATTTGGATGGACCATTTTATATGTTTTAGTTTTGACTAAACTTACTTTGGTTTTCTTTTTGGCCTCAAATATAAATAAGCACATCAAAACTGTTTAATTTTAAAAAGGTAGGTGAGCGTCTTATATTTGTTTGTTTATATTTATATTACACATCTTTTATTTTATAAAAAAATTCAAATATTTGAATTATTTTATTTATATATAACATTGGCCACTTCAAGTTCAAACTGTTTAAATTCTAACCTTATTTAATGTGAAATTTTCAATTATTTATTTGTATTTTAAATCTTCAAAAATAGATATTGGAGTCTATTTTTGGTGGATTTTCTTTTTTTCTCTAATTATTGGATGACAAAATTAAATTCCATTTTCCATAAAAGGTGCCACTTTTTTTATCCAAAAGTGTCACTATGCTGTACAGTGCCAGCTACACGTTCACCCACCACCATAAAAAGCAAATATATTTCTCATGGGTCCCACCTAATTCACACGTGGCAACTTTTACTGACACATCAGCCTCCTTGGTAAAATAAAATAATTTTTGTAATAACATTTTTCAAATTTCAACGGTCTGATTTACTGTTTTGATCCTTTAATCGCAACCGTTCATTTCTCAGCATGCTCTCTCCTTGGCCTTGCTGTATTATTATTGGAAAGAATCTAGGTGACAATAAGACAGGACTGTATCTGACATTTTCTTCTTCTTAAAGAGAGAGAGAAGAGAGATTTGGGGTTTCTTTGATTTTGATTTTTGAATCAAGATTTTGTTGTTTCTCTCTATGTGTTCTGTCTTCTTTTGTTTATTTAGGCTCCACTACTTTAATTGGTGGCCTATTTTTAAACTAGGTGCTGTTGTAAGTTGTAACAGCTACATTTAGCTTCTTCTACTTCCAGTTCAAAATTCTTCTCACTTTCTTTCATAAAAAAACCCAAAATTTCCTTTTGGAAGATGGTCAACATTTGAGATTTGGGGGTGTTTCTTGATTTACATTTCTTGCTAAATTTTGATCAAAGTTTCTATCTTTTTGAGAAAAAGACCTTCAGCTTGAGAGGGGTTTGGAAGGAATTTAGGATCAAGCTATTTTTGGTTCCAATTTGAGGAAAAAGGGTGCTACAGATTGTTTCTGAGTCTTAAAGGTTGGTTCTTTAGCTTTTTTTTTTTTTTTTGTACTTGATCTTAACATTAGAAAGGGCCATGCTGCTTCTAACTGTTTTTTTTAGTCGGGGTGTATCGGAAACAGCCACTCTACCTCCATGGTACGGGTAAGGTCTGCGTATGCGCTACCTCCCTCGACTTCACTTTGTGGAGTACAATGGGTATGTTGTTGATCTTATGATTAGACAGGCTGAGAATGAGGGGAAAAGGGTTTTTTTTTTTATTAATCTTTGGTAGGTCTTGATTTTTCAAGTCTAGGTGATGATTAGTGAGTGATCATTATTTTTTTGGGATTTATTTTCTTGATTGTGATATTTTTTGCTTATAGAAACAGTAATGCAAGTCTTTAAGTGGCTGATAAAGCTTTGAGTGACTTGGATGATAGCCAATAGACTAGTCAATTAGAGGTATGCAATGAAATTTCTTTATTGCAGAAAATTTGGTGAACATTCTTTTAGTGGGAGCTTGGCCCCATTTACAAAACCATGTATGTACAACTGGAGATTAAAAAAAATCTTATCTTCTCTTCAAAGCAAAGAGTCTTCCTTTTCAAAACTATACCAGCAATGGATATCCATATATATATATATATGGGGATAAAGTTGGAATTAAGTTACAAATTGAATTAGTGGACCTGTCCTTTCTTGGAATTTTGGCCATTTAGATTTAGATCTACTCCATGTTATGTAGTAGTTGAAGATTTTTACTATTCATCTAGAATCAATGTCATATTCCGTAGCTGAAAGGTAAAGTTATGAAGTTCCATTTTTCTTTACCAACTTGCCCCTATCTTTTCCCTAAATACCCTGCTGATAACATCACCTGTATGTGGGGCATTTTGGTCATGGTATAAAACGTCAGCCGACATTTTCTAATGGCTAGTTGTGGTGTATTTGTAGAAGAGTTGCATCATTTCACTTTCATCAGCTGTCAATGAATGTTTAAAGTTTGGTTTTACTTGAGATTTTCCATGGTGATTTTTCTGTCTACTTGAAAAAACTTTTGAGTGAACTCGTGTGGGGACTACTTTATTAGGTGCTTAGTAATTGTCTGTCGGCTTTCATTTTCAGCTAACCAGATTTCTGTGATCATGCAAGATACTCGAACCCTCTAATGTTTAGCCTCCTCCCTATCTGTACTATTTATTTAATGGAGTTTTTTATTTGCTGATTCCCTATAGTTTAATGTTTTGTGATTGTAACTGCTCCCACAACTTTTACTTTTCTAGGAGAAAAGATGGTATTTTTTATGCTTTTCTGAAACTAGCCCACCACTTTGATGGTTTTAGTTTGTCTGAAGTTTACTTTTCCATCTGAAAGACATCTTGGTGCTTAGCTGACACATTTTTCTTCCTTAAAAATCATTTCTTTGTGGATTCTCTTCTCCTTTGATACCAAACTCTCAAAATGGGTTGTTGTCAAGGAACTTGATCCATGTTTAGATCAGTTCATGTGAAAGATTGGATATTTTCCTGTAAATCTTTTCAGTGTCAGAATTATTGAGGTTCTTTATTTTCTGAATTGCAGTTCTTCTCAGCGAGGTAAAGAGTCTGATTCCTTCAGCTGTACTTCATATGATGGTGGATGATAGTGGCAACTTGTCGGTTGAAGAGTGGCTCTCGCGTGCACAAGAATTTGTGCCTGTTGCACTTGAGAAGGCAAGAGAGGTTAAAGGATTCCCCGGTAGATGGAGGATGATTATCTCAAAATTGGAACAGATCCCGAATCGACTGTCTGATTTATCTAGCCATCCTTTCTTCTCAAAGAATGCTCTTTGTAAGGAGCAATTGCAGACGGTATCAAAGACGTTAAATGAAGCTGTTGAATTGGCAGAGAAGTGCATGAAAGAGAAGTATGAGGGAAAACTTCGGATGCAAAGTGATTTAGATGCATTGTCAGGGAGATTGGATTTGAACCTGCGTGATTGTGGGCTCTTAATCAAGTCTGGAGTGCTTGGTGAGGTTACTTTGCCGTCATCTGTTGCAAGCATATCTGCGGCACCTGAGGTAGCAGTACATGGAAATTTACGAGAATTGCTTGCTCGGCTTCAGATTGGACACTTGGAGGCTAAACATAAGGCCCTTGATAACCTTCTTGAAGTCATGAAAGAAGATGAGAAAAATGTTTTGGCTGTCCTTGGTCGAAGCAATATTGCAGCTTTAGTCCAATTGTTAACTGCTACTTCTCCTCGAATGAGGGAGAAGACAGTAACTGTAATTTGCTCGCTTGCAGAATCTGGGAGTTGTGAGAATTGGCTGGTTTCAGAAGGTGTTCTCCCTCCTCTTATACGTCTTGTTGAATCTGGTACAACTGTGAGCAAAGAGAAGGCCACCATTTCTCTCCAGAGATTGTCTATGACAGCAGAAACAGCTCGTTCTATTGTTGGACATGGTGGGATTAGGCCTCTAATCGAGATCTGCCAAACTGGTGATTCTGTTTCTCAGGCAGCTGCTGCTTGTACCCTGAAAAATATATCTGCTGTTCCAGAAGTTCGACAAGCTCTAGCTGAAGAAGGTATCATAAAAGTTATGATGAATCTCCTAGATTGTGGAATACTGTTAGGATCGAAAGAGTATGCAGCTGAATGCTTGCAAAATCTAACTTCTGGAAATGATGATCTCCGAAGATCAGTTGTGTCAGAGGGTGGAATCAGAAGCCTGTTAGCATACTTGGATGGTCCATTGCCCCAAGAATCAGCTGTAGGGGCCTTGAGAAATTTGGTTGGGTCTGTGTCAACAGACATTTTAATCTCGCTTGGTCTCCTTCCAAGGTTGGTCCATGTCCTCAAGTCAGGATCGCTTGGTGCACAACAGGCTGCAGCATCAGCAGTGTGTCGAATTTGCGTCTCAACTGAGATGAAGAGACTTTTGGGTGAAGCTGGATGCATTCCTCTCCTTATTAAGATGCTGGAGGCTAAAGCAAATGGGGTGAAGGAGGTCGCTGCTCAAGCGATTGCTAGCCTAATGTCCCTTGCGCATAATTGCAGGGAAGTCAAGAGAGACGATAAAAGCGTGCCAAATTTGGTTCAGCTGCTTGATCCAGCTCCTCAAAATACTGCTAAGAAGTATGCTGTTGCTTGCCTTTCCTTGCTTTCCTCGAGCAAGAAATGCAAGAAGCTGATGATTTCCTATGGAGCAATTGGCTATCTGAAGAAGCTTAACGAGATGGATATTCCAGGTGCAAAGAAGCTACTCGAACGCTTGGAAAGAGGTAAATTGAGAAACTTGTTTAGCAGAAAATAGGTAGGCCAAAAGTTCAATGTCCTTCCTTGTACAATTAAATCTTACTCTTAATCCAATCTATGATCATAAAATCATATGTACCTCAAGGGGGGGAATTTAGTAGGTATAAAGCCTGTTGTTCTATGCAGGTCAAGGGTTTAAATAAAACCTCCTGACCATTAGTAATAACTTCTCTCAACTTCTATTTATCAATTTCTTATCAACTAAAAGCAAGATGGTTATGTTGTCATCCTATTACTTCTCTTTTGTTTTGTTCATCTCTTGAATGTTTTCGGAGATCTTTATACAAAAAAATCATGCAATTGAGAATTGGTGGTGAGAAGTTCATCGGTATCAGCTCCTTCACCGACTACTCTACTATGTCATTTACATTTATGAGATTGGCATCTGGCAGGTCTTTTGATACCACCAAGGTGAGTTGCTCGCTTCTTGTTTCAGGGAAACCTGTTTCAAATTGAAATCAAGACAAAATGCATCACTTTTTGGTTCTTAGAATGGAGAGGAGAGGAGTTTAGTACCAGCTCCTGACTAAGTTTAGAGGCAAATCTACATTCAAACCTCTCTAAAACAACATCGTTTATCTATATATTTTTTGATTGCTATATAGCAAAATGTTGTTATAGAGAAAATATAATGTAACATAACATGAAAAACTGGTTCCAAATAAGCTTGTACTAAGTGAATGGAATTGGGATATAATGAAATAGAGTCACTTTGAGGTTCTCTCTGAGATGAGAGGAGGTATGTAAGGAAGCACCACTACGAAAAAAGTCTGGGGAGTTGTGAAGAAGCTTCAAGCTCATATTGGTCATGGATTGGGAATGTGAAATTATATGAGATCGAATCTCCTGTTGTTCCTTAGACAGAGGGCCAGAAATTATCTTGTTTCTGGTTAAAAACCTTTTTTAAAAGCATTATGTTGTGTCACTCCAAAGAGTAGAATAATCCGACAGTTAAATATTGTTATAGAAAGGTTTTACATGTATTTTTCAGATATATGGAGTTTTTTTGTTGTGCACTTGTATTATCCTTTACAAAATCCTTCAGTATATTACCAAAGCATGAAGCCAATAGCCGTCAATGAACTAGGTACTTTCCGACCAACTGCCAAACTCCGAAATGATATCTTTTAGACTTCCAAAAATAGTGAGTGGCTGTAATATTTTTGTGGGATGTAGCCATAGCTGTCATGCTTCTAGGTGTTTGTTGCTTCAGAAATACTGGAAAGTGAGTCACATGAAGATTGAGTTTGTTGTGCATCAGAATCAGCACATTGAAGGGGGTTGGCAAGTAGCCAGCCCCACAACAAATTTGGCTTTTTCTTTGACATTTAAGTAACCATCAGTATCAACTCATACAAGCTAACCCTTGAAGATGATCAAAATGATACTTAAATCATAATCAAATTCACATGTCCATAATAAAGATCTTAAATTTGAACTCAAGTGTCATTCGTACATTTCTAACATAATGTTTTACAGCATAGAGAAAGATCCAGAGAATTAGTAATGCTGACATTATTTTGTATGGAACGTTTGATTTATTGTATTAAATACTTTACTATTACACATAATTTACAGATTCATTCATATATGTTTTTCTACTACAATTTCATTGTCAATCACATTAAATGGAAATGAGGTACAATATCTCAAATGTCTCTCAATAAATGCTTAATAATTCATATCTTCAATAAATCTCTTTAAATTTGATTATGTTCTGAGGAAAAGGAAATAATAAATAAAAAATAAATAGATGAAACATGCATATAGCAGAGAGAATAGGAATTCATTAAATAGTTGAATTCTAGCTATAGTATATTTGGAGTGCAATATTTAATGGAATAAACATGTTTCTTTCTTTTTAATGTTTTCCTTTTTCCTATTATTAAAACATACATTATTACATCATAGCGTTTTTTTTATTTTTTAGTGGAGTCCACAAGAAGAAAAACAGACCTTAGCTGACGCTCTAAGCCTATCACAATTACAAACTTATCTTTGCTGTGCAGTGTGCACCGCATCAGTACGCAACTCATATCGCTAGTTGAATTAACAACATTTATTTATCATTAATAAAGTTCGCACGCATTCTATTCTCCCTAGATTCTATTTATGAAATTTTACTGAATATGTAATTATTTCGATATTTATATTGGTGTAAGATTTTTCTAAGAAGATAATTTACTAAACAATTATTTCTTTCATTTTCACAACAATGAGAAAATCTTAATTCCATCATTGATCCCAACCCAACTTGGTAACGCGATAATTATTAAATAAGTAATATTTTTTTTATATGATAAATAAGAGTTGATTAGTATAGAAAGTAAATACCGTTAGAGTTTTGTCTTGATTTTCTTTTTATATTTGAGTTTTAGTTTTTTTGTACAGAAAAGTTAAAACAATATCATAATTGTTTTTACTTTCCTAAAAGGAAAAAATAAATCTCTTACATATTTGATTATTCTTTCCTGAAAAGTTTAGAGAGGTATAAATTGAAGATCTCTATTCTCATAGCATAATAATGTAGTTGTTTAGAGATTTTTAATTATGTAGGCTATCATATAATAATATTGTGTTATCTAATTATTGGCATATAATTTGTAATTGTAAGTTTTCACATACGTCCTAATTACTTTCGAACACAGTATAAATTTGAGTATATTTAACGTTAATAACGTAATTTTCGAGGACCAAGCAAGGCCTTATCAACAAGACCGCCTATTGTATAATGAAAGCAATATTACAAGATTGAACAAACAGCTCAGACGCTACCATAAACTGTTTCCCTTTTAGGTGGTGTAAATTTCAAGGCAAAACGCTGTGGCACGAATCCCCGTAAGCCAACTCTATCCATATATATATACATATATATAAACTGTCTTGCTTTACAAAGTAGATCTTCTTCTCTCTTTTTTTGATTCAATTCACGAACCCTATCTCTAACAGGTATTAAAATTGATTCTTTTTTTTTTTTTCTATCTGTCAATCGGCAAATGCTCTTTTTAATTGATTTTGTTTAGTCCCAATTTATGGGATTCATGTATTGTTGAAAAGTTACACGTGTTGCGAATCCTAATTATATCTGGTTCGATTCTATTGAATCTTAAATTACTGGGGGTTTCAGTTTAATAGTTTTTTTGATTCTATTGGATCCTTAATTCTTGGTTTTTAGCTTACTATTTTGTCTGATTGCTGTGTGGGATTTTTAGTTACTGGGTTTTTGGTTTGTATTCTAATGAATCTTTAATTACTGGGTCGTGCTTAATTTCTACAAAAAGATTAAATTTTTAATTAATTATTAGTAGTTTCATTTGTTGTACTAACTTTCTGTGATTCGTTTCAGATGTATACATAAATCTTGATGTTTATGAGTCCCTATGACAAAGATGTGTGTCTTTTCTTTTCATACAATTTAATGCTTTTCATACAATTTTATGAGTCTAGGAGTTTTCAGTTTATTTGTTCTTGAGAATGTACGGTAAAATATGTGAGCTGGTTGGGAAGTCTGCTCTTCTGCCGTCCTGTTCTGTTTATGTAGCCTGAGTTAATCTATTGGTATGTATAACGATTCACGATGTGGAAATAGGAACTTGGGGACATATCACTTTAGGTAAATTGGGTGAGGAGTATGTGGTTGATGGCTTTTACCAAACCAGCAAAAAAAAATTGTGATACTGAGACAAAATACTGGGGTCGTGAGGTAGGGATTATGAACAAGATATATTTAAGATAGCCCGTAAAAGCTTGGATAGAATCCATTTAAACCTGATAGTTGTTAAATAGAAACAAAAAAAATGAAACCTAATTGTTATAAACAAATGCAATGTGCAGGACTTGATAAAAAAGATCCATCAACAACTACCCCATAAGCTAAATAGACTTTGTTTTAGCATTCCTTTGTGTCTTAAGTAATAATTTCTGTGATGAAAAAAGAGGTAACTCGAAGGACCAGTAGAGATAGAATAAACCCTCTCCTGTTTTTGCTAAGCTTTCCATCTCTAGGGAAAGGGGAAGTGAACATACTGAACTACTTATGCCCTAAGTATTGAAAACCTGGTTTACGCACTAAAGCCATGATTCAACTGCATGAGTGAAATTCTAACCTCAAGATATCCAAAACAAAAAGACACGGTATATGGTACTCATTGTTAAAATGCTATAAAGGCTATCTTCTTCCAGATAGTTAAATGGAAGAAATTTAGTTTGCTTAGCTCATAGAATGTGCTTCTTCCTCTCTTACCATACAAATATTATGAAGGAATTGAGATGTGTTTCCTTTATCATCATCATGACTCATTTTACTTCTTCGGTTATCAAGAGTCATTTGACATCTTGGTTTCAAACTCTTATCTGACTCTTATTAGTTTCTCCTGTATTTAAGGTGTCAAGTCAGTTTCTCCTGTATTTAAGGTGTCAAGTCAGTTTCTCGAGTAGTAGCTTTTCTCCAAAAAAAAAAAACTGGTGATCTTCTTTTTCTCCCATCTATTCCTTTTTGAAAGGGGAACTTACAAGCAATGAACATACACTTGGTCAGAGTAATCTAGACACCCAGAATTATGGGCACACTCTAGGGGCTCATTGTAGTTTGTTACGTTTCTTTGCAACAAATATAAAATGGTTGTCTATTAGAGAAGTAATTAGCTTGCTTCTGAGAAGTGGTCAGAGCATATCAAGGGTTGTATCTTGTCTTCCTATCACATATCCAGCTCCCTTGTTATATTAACTTGTGCAATTCTTATTTGCAGTATTAGTAGAGTAAAATGAGTGCCTTGGATGCAGCCAGAGCAGAGCTTGCCCTTGCAGTCTTGTACTTAAACAAAGCAGAGGCAAGGGACAAGATATGCAGGGCAATACAGTATGGTTCAAAATTCCTGAGTAATGGAGAGCCTGGCACTGCTCAAAATGTTGACAAATCAACTAGCTTAGCAAGGAAAGTATTCCGACTTTTCAAGGTTAGGTTACAGTGCGATTTTGCATATTCATATTAAGGGCATTTCTTTATTCAACCAGTGGTACTTATTATATACTAGCGTTTATTTTCACCATCAGCTATTATGATTTTGAGTCTTGTGTCCTTTACTGCTACAGTTTATCAATGATCTGCATGGGCTTATCAGTCCACCTGCCCCGGGAACCCCACTTCCACTCATCTTGTTGGGGAAGGTAAACACAGACTCTCTTCTTGTGATCTCTTTTTAATTCTCATGTTACCTGTCTAACAGTGCTGGTGATTTCAGTCTAAAAATGCCTTGCTATCAACTTTCTTGTTTCTGGATCAATTTGTGTGGCTTGGAAGGACAGGCATTTACAAGGTATTAAATCTTTTGTATTATGTAGTTGTTCCGTTTCTATAGAGATGAGACAATGAAGGGAAAATGTCCTAAAATTCTTGTTTTTTTTACACAGAACAAAGAACGCACCGAGTTACTTGGCAGGATCTCTCTCTTTTGTTGGATGGGTTCTTCGATATGTACTACATTAGTGGAGGTTACTTCTCATCTTACTATTCAGCATGTGAAATTAGTGCTTGATCATTGCTCCTAGTGTTTTGCTTTTATGCCAATAGATTGTCTCACAGTTTGTTACCCCAGATTGGGGAGATTGGAAGACTTTCTGCATCAATGAAAAAGCTGGAGAAGGAACTCAAGAATAGCGACAAATACAAGGTTTGCCAATTCCAAGCATCATGCATTATGGTTATTTGGTAGCACTGTGGAATTTTGCTTTTAAGATTATTCTACATTAGTAATATTTGGTGGATTTTGCATTGTAGAATGAGCAATTCCAGATTAAGCTTCAGAAGTCAAATGAGAGGTCTCTAGCCCTGATTAAAGCAGGCATTGATATAGTAGTTGCTGTCGGATTGCTCCAATTGGCACCTAAGAAAGTCACTCCTCGCGTAACAGGAGCCTTTGGATTTGTTAGCTCCTTGATATCATGTTATCAGGTACATGTTATCAGAACTTTTTTCTGCCTTAGATTAACCTAACTTCAAGAAAGTCTTTCATCAAAACTTCTAGTGCCAGTGTATTGAGATGTCTTGTTTTCCTTGTGCAGTTGCTCCCAGCACCGCCAAAGGTCAAGACATCGTGAAAGGCTCTAATGCTGTTGATGAATTCCGAATACCACTAGAATAATTATTTATGCTATGCATACTGCTTATGAGGTCTCAGCAGTTTGTTTACATGTTACAGTATTTCACCTTGTTTACTGCATCTTTCATTTTGGTACAGAACTTTAATAATGACATGATGTGTCTTAGATTCACTACATTTTAATGGTATGGCATTTCAAGGCCAGCTATTGTACTGCAAGAAGATTTCTAGATCGTAGTCAACAGTAAATCCAAGTGTCTAGGAGTGAGAAACTCTCAGATAGTGGACTAGATTTGTATTTAGACAGAAGTTACAAGAGGCTGAATGCCATTTCCCCTTTCAAGAGAAAATAAAGTTTACATGAGTTGTATTAAAAATAAGAAATACATTCTCCAGAGGTAAGTGTATTGACTCCATGGATCTAGTGTAACCTAAAAGAAAATTAAAGCGCATAGTTTCGAAATGGTGCTTAATTAGCTCGTGCATTTTAGGCCAGCTTAGTTCTCTTATTCATCGGTCAATTGCAAGGGCTTATCTCAAGGAGGGACAAGGGAAAATGTAATTGTCTTGTTCGCTCCCTCGATGCATTCCTTTCTCTTCCCTATTTTGTACCATCTCCCTCATCTGAACTAGAAAACCGAAGTTACTTTGGAAAGCATAATTCCTTTGGTTAACATGTGTAAAATCTTGCAAAACTATGTAGTAACAAAACCATCTTAGAGAATGCAGGGTATTTGCTTCGAAAGTAATGTAGAAAACTAAATGAAAAGAAAATCATAACTTTAAGTTGCAAAGGGTGTTAGGAATGGAGGAATATATTTTCCAGAAGAAACTTCACGTCTCACTATCCAATACTTCGTAAAATTTTAAAACTATAACAAATGAACTATTATAGAGGGTTCTCTTTCATATCAAACACACCAAATTTCTTTTTGGTCCATTTAATTGCCTTCATCATTCCGCTTTATAGGTCCAAGGCCCAGCAGGTAATTCCAAGCACTACTTTGTTGGAATGTTTTTGGAATCTTGGATGAATCTTACAGTATTAAACAAGCTTTGCAACATGGATTAAAGAACCTCTCTGTTGTGCTCGAGCACAAAGTCTCCAGACAATTGGATGTTCTGTACACCAAAGGCAGGACTGAGTGGTCGTCCTCTCACTTTCACATGGTTAATGCTGCACATATGAATCAACAGTTTTCAGATCACATACGAAAGCAACAAGCACTGACAATTGATATTATATCTGAAATAATCCTAGTTTCCAGTGAAAACGAGTTTCCTCCGTTCTCTCTCTGTGTTTCTTTTTTCTGCTTTCTGTGATAATTGAATTCAAACAGGATAGAATAATTTCCATTTTTCTTGATGAACACAGAATTTATACTTACCAGTGTAAATCTTGAGATATTAATACCTTGGAGTGATGACCAGGAGCACTTTTTTTTAATTATTATTTTTCCTTCTAATCTGTTTCATGTTCCTAGATGATTGGCAAGTTTTCTTAAATCTTAATTCAGTAATTTGGGTTGTAAATAAACTGGGAAGTAGTGAATATTGATAGTCACTATGGAAAACGAAAAAGTTCCTTCACAATGCCATACAGAAGAGTGCATAGTATAACCAAAAAGGATACGAGTCTTTTTGTCTAAAAGAAAGAAGTTGGAAAGTGGTAAACATGGACTTAGATTAGGAAAACTGGAAAAAGGAACATTTCAAGTATAGATCGATATTTCATTAGTATTATAGGCAATTGAATATCCAAAGAAATTGTGTTGTTCTCTAGTTTCTTTCAACATTGTCCAACGAAGTTGCATTGTTCTCTAGTTTCTATCAAAATTTACAAATTTAGGCCTCATTTCTTGAACTAGAAATGTATGTTTTGAAGAGAAAATATGGGTTTCAATTTCTTTGACAAATGAAGTTAGTTACTCAAGCCTAATCAGTAATTACATAGACAAGACAGCAACAAAATCTTGCTAATGGATAAACCAATAAATATGAAACAGAACTTCAAGACAGGAAAGTGTTGAACACTAACCATATGTAAAACAAGTTGTCAATGTCACATCTCTGAGCTCTGCCCAATAGTTCAATCTGCAGATATCCA
>JAJOOH010010421.1:0-33466 GCA_029582605.1 Solanum gracilifrons | reverse complement strand
TATAGTTACTAACAAAATAATGTTTTTTTACACTTCTATGTATATTTACGTCTTTGTTATATTGCATCTGCATACTTTCTTAAGAACATAAATCTATGATTAAAAAATATATGTTAAGAGGCATTTTGATCACTAGTCACTTCTTATTTCTTGAGGATGACACTGTTATAAAGTTGTGGTTTTACTTCTAGGTCCTTAGCAGCTATAATAAAGTAAAGTAACTCAAAAAAGAAAATAATGAGAAATTTTCATTAAAACATCGCTATGCAAAAAATGAAAGAGAAATAGCTCATAGACTTTCTTTAAATATAATATTCAAAGAGACTGACTAATAATAATCCTCAGCTTGTAAAAAGATCAATTTTATAGTTTATTAGGAAAAATTATGAATAAAATTTAACTTTGTAAAGAGGTTCAAGGAGCTCTCCACCCAAATTCTCACTTGCATAACTTCTAGTTACCATAAGATTAGAACATCAAAGAACTTAGCTTTGCTTCTAAATTTTATTACAAAGTAGTATATCATTGAAATATACAATTCAAAATTTGAAAAAAAAGAATATTACATTAAATGTAAGTTTATTCTTGGTATGAAAGTTATATTTATTATATTTATCAATCATCTTTCATATGCAATTACGGGCTTCTGTCATTTCAATAAACAAGACTACTATCTAGTAATGTATATGGATAATAAATGAAACTATTGACGTAATCAGGGGATGCTTACAAGGTAAAAAATAAAAATTCAACATATAATGATGGAAGGGAATCAAATTACATAATACTTGGCAAACATGACTATAGAATAGGGAAATTTCATATTCACAGATTTTCAGAGCATGGATGCGAAAGGAAGGAGATTTATAAAAAGTGACAAATTCAAAACAACATATCTAAGAGTATCACTGATAAGGAGATAGTGGGGAAGGGAAAGCTACAATATAAGCTTTTTCACATATACATTATTTACAAATTAGATAGGGAAAACAAAAAATGTGAAATGTTATCCAGCCTAGGCTATTTTCAGCTAGCACAAAGGAATCAACAAAATAAGAGGATATGAGTCAGATGGAGACACTTTAACCTGGAAGAAGTTTTAACCACTAGTATGAGGAGGTGGAAAGAAGTTGCCCGTGCACTCCATTCAAGCACCACCTTTAAGGTAGCAAAAACAGAAGAAATCAGAGATGAGAGGAAGAATTATTTTTAAAAAAACGTAGAAATCACCAACATAATGATTAAGCTTCCTTCCCTAAGATAAGATCTAGAAGTAACGTACAAGGAGCATAGTACACTAAATCATAGAACACAACTGCACAGGCACTTTGGTCAGCTGAAACAGGCATATGAACAAGGAAGTAAGGAAAATAGAGAAGACTTAGTTTAATTTAGCTAATAAACAAGGAATTAAGGAGAATAATTCAACAATAATCCATAACATAAGTAGGAAAAACTTCTTGTTATCCTAAAGAGGGAACATCATGAAGGTGATGAAGGAATAGAGGCTGATTTAGAATGCCCTAGACTTAGGAAATATTTATAGGGATTATTTTTTGGGCTGGAGGTGAAGTAGGTTGTGTCTGTTAGGTTGTTTTATTATGTCTTCATAGAATATTGTTTAGTGGAATCTCATGTCTTCTAGATATAGTAGCCAATTTTTGACACTGATCACATTCTTTCACATAAGCTATAGAGTCTTTGAATAAAGAGAGCCAAAAGAAGTCAGATTGCAATACCTTGTGAGTTGTGTGTTCTCCTTTATAAGGACTTGCATTATAACTCTCGAGAACTTGTTTGACCTCATTTTTTGGAGTGTGTCTTCCTACAACTTGATCAACTCCTTGTGTAAACAACAATGGTTCATCCCAGATGTAAAATATAGAATCATGATTCAACTTCTTTCTTTTTTGAGTAGTTGCGTCTGGTGAGAACACTCCACTCGCTAATAGATTTACGATATCAGCACACCACAATACTAGGGATATATCCAACGCCATCAACTGCTCATTCAGAAACACTTCACATATTTTTCCCCTTCATTAACATAAGAGAAGTCTTCTAACCTCAAAAGATAATAAACTATTGGATTCTCTCTGTACCTTTCCGGTCTTTGATTTCAAGGTCTAATTCTTGAAGAAGAAATATCAATCAAATGAACCCTGGGTTAGAATCCTTCTTGTTGAATAGGTACCTAATAGCTACATGGTCAGTATAAACTATCATTTTGGTCCCTACCAAATACGCCATGAACTTGTCGAAGGGAAACACTAGAGCAAGCATCTCCTTCTTAGTAACTTTGTAATAAGCTTGAGCAGAATCTAGGGTCTTGCTAGCATAATATATCGAATGGAACACCTTCTCTTTCCTTTGTCCCACTACTGCACCTACTACTACATCACTTGCATCACACATGAGTTCAAATAATGGTAGCTCCCAATTAGGAGCAATCAAGAATGCAGCTTCAATTAAGTTTCGTCTTAGCACCTCAAACGCTTTAACACAATTTTCATCAAACTCAAATTTTACCTCTTTCTTCGATAGACTGCACATAAGTCTGGCAACTAATTGTTTCTCAACTCTAACCGTTCTTGAATCAGTTAATAGACCTCTTGTATTCGTCTCATTTGCAAGTTGCAAGAAACATCCAACATTTATATGTAGTAGCTCATAGCATCCACGAGGATGTCCTTCAATCGAATCTTTGATAAACTCCGCTCCAATTAAAGTACACATTTTGCGAGAAACAAAACACCATGAAGCGATCTTCCTATGCCATCTTATTAATTTGACAAGAAAATGAATTAATTTTAGAACTGTAGTGACATAAGATAGAGAGGAATATTGTTATGATGGACATTTGGAACAAAAATGTAACGTAATGTGAAAACAAAGAAGATTTAAATAATATTATCATGTACAATTTCAACAAAAAAATCAGCACTTTTCTTATCTGCATGAAGGTCATTAGTTTGCGTAGTTCATTCATCAACGAAGTCTAATTCCACTATCAAAGGCATTAATTTTTGGAATTCATGTTGTAGCCTTATTTGTTCTTCAGCTATTGTTGTCCATCTATCAATAGATTTGTCCAATAGAATTCTTAATTCTCTTTGGACATGATGTAAAGTTCATGTATGTTCTTAAAAAATTATATATCCATCATCATGGTCAACAAATTGTGGATCTTTAGAAGCAGGTGTGGTAACTCTTTAAGCAACTATGAAGAAATGAACAAAAAAATGAATTCAATGAGTATTATTTCATGTCCGAACCAAGATTCATAAAATATATACCCAAACAGTCAAATAGCGATAGAAATGTACGTTTTTTTATATGGCGATACACTATTACAAAGATTCATATTCATAGAAGTGTAAAAAATTCCATCTTTTGGTTGTAATTATAATCTATCTTTTTCCTACTTGTAGAGAAGGGTTGAGATGGAACAAGCATGACTGAAGCGGTTTTTATCTCTTATACTACTTCAGAATAATAGATATTTTGGCTTGGAATTAGCGAAATGATTTTTTCTGCTACTATAACTTGCACTTATCTATAGCTGCATGCCAGTGTTTCCAATAACAAAATTTTTCATGTTTTAAACATGCTAATCTTATGTGTTCTTTAGAACTAGGAAAGAAAAGTGTTCTTGTCCGTTATAACATGGATGAACTAAGCATTTGTTTAAGCATTGAAGAAAATAATTGGTGCTATTGAAATATAGGATACCAAAGATTCTGATCTTCACTTTTAAATAGGAAGCAACATAACTTTGTGAAGCTGAATTTAGAGAGAATTAATGTAGCCTCTTATTTAAATAATAATGAAAATAAAATTCTTAGAAGTCATTGTTCAATAATACTTAATCTTGTTTTCGAACACTTGAACTAATTAATTATATTTCCATTCATGTTATAATAACAGATAAGGAATACTATGTTCTCTAAATTATAGGGACACATAAGATTTGCATGCTTAAAGTATGAAAAATAATATTATTGGAAACACTTGCAATCAATTGCAGAAAAGTTTAAGTAACAGTAGCAGAAAAGAATTCTTACTATTTTTTAAAGCCAAGATCTCTATTCATATTTTGAAGTTGTACAAGAGATAAAAGTCACTCAAATCATTCCTCCTCCATCTCAATTCTTCTATTTAGTAGAAAAAGAGGATTATATTTACTAACAAAAAAATGTTTTTTTACACTTCTATATATATTTACGTCTTTGTTATATTGCATCTTCATACTGTCTTAAGAACATAAATCTATGATTAAAAAATATATGTTAAGAGGCATTTTGATCACTAGTCACTTCTTATTTCTTGAGGATGACACTCTTATAAAGCTGTGGTTACTTTAGTCTTAACCTAACGTGTATTATTTCTTCTAGGTCCTTAGCAGCTATAATAAAGTAAAGTAACTCAAAAAATATAATAATGAGACATTTTCTTTAAAACATCACTACGCAAAAAATTAAACAGAAATAGCTCATAGACTTTATTTAAATATAATTATTTAAAGAGACTAAATAATAATAATCCTCAGCTTGTAAAAAGATCAATTTTATAGTTTATTAGGAAAAATTATGAATAAAATTTAGCTTTGTAAAGTGGTTCAAGGAGCTCTCCTCCCAAATTCTCACTTGCATAGCTTCTAGTTACCATGAAATTAGAACATCCAAGAACTTAGCTTTGCTTCAAAATTCTATTATAAGGTAGTATATCATTGAAATATACGATTCAAAATTCGAAAAAAAGAATATTACATCATATGCAAATTTATTCTTGGTATGAATGTTATATTTATTATATTTATCAATCATCTTTCATATGCAATTACGGGCTTTTGTCATTTCAATAAACATGAGTACTATCTAGTAATGTATGTGGATAATAAATGAAACAGTTGAAGAAATCAGGGATTGCTTACAAGGTAAAAAATAAAGATTCAACATACAATGATGGAAGGGAATCAACTTACATACTACTTCGCAAACATGACTATAGAATAGGGAAATTGCATATTCACAGATTTTCAGAGCATGGATGCGAAAGGAAGGAGAATTATAAAAAGTGACAAATTCAAAAGCTCATATCTAAGAGTATCACTGATAAGGAGATAATGGGGAAGGGGAGGCTATAATATAAGCTTTTTCACATATACATTATTTACAAAATATATAGGGAAAACAAGAAATGTAAAATGCTATCTAGCCTAGGCTATTTTCAGCTAGCACAAAGGAATCAACAAAATAAGAGAATTTGAGTCAAATGGAGACACTTTAACCTGGAAGGAGTTTTAACCACTAGTATGAGGAAGTGGAAAGAAGCTGCTTGTACACTCCATTCAAGCACTACCTTTAAGGTAGCAGAAACAGAAGAAATCAGAGATGAGGGGAAGAATTATTTTTAAAAAATAGTAGAAATCATCAACCTAATGATTAAGCATCCTTTCCTAAGATAAGATCTAGATGTAAATCACAAGGAGGCAGAATTTCTTGTTATCCTAAAGAGGGAACACCTTTCAGATTGTTAGGGATGAAAGTGATGAAGGAATAGAGGCTGATTTAGAAAACCCTAGACATAAGGAAATATTTATAGGTATTAGTTTTTGGGCTGGATCTGAAGTAGGTTGTGTATGTTACGTTGTTTTCTTATGTCTTAATAGATTTGTGTGTAAAGCCCAAATAAGTTTTAGATTTGTGTTTGAATTTTATCAATAAAAGCCTGGAAATTTGACCCAAAAAAGTACTATCTATTAATGAATTGAGTTGTCAAATTTGAATTGAGGTATGACAATTCTCCTTTTTATACTGAAAAACTAATACATCTATCTGCATTCACTAAGAATCAATAATTGGTCATACTTGCAAAAATAAATTTAGTTAGACTTCTTCACTGACTAAGAAGTTTTTATCGAGGGTGAGTTTCAGGAAAAAAATGGTTGTCTCCTCAAGTATGATGCTTTTTGTAGAAAAAACTCGTCTCAATAAGATATCACTCGATGATTATAAATATTTTTAATATTCATTACGTTTTTTTCATGAGCACATTCTACGTATATTACAAATACCATCATAATTATAGACATTATTTGTGCATCAACCACTAATCTATCACAATATTTAGATCTGATAATGATTTGCGATGAATACTGTTGATGAGTCCACAAATTGGATTCATCTAGGGATATATTTTAATAGAAATTGTGTCCTCAAATGCTTATTTTATCTCAATATCTGATGAAAACCCTTAACTTTTCGGTATTTGAAGTTAAAGAGAGCATGGACACTACATCGCAAAAAAAGGAACGAAAAGAGCTGAAACGAACGAAGAAATGAAGGATTGAGGATCGCCGAGTCCACTTGGAGAGTCGCCAAAGGGTCTTACTTCGCCTTTTGTTCCAGTGTGCTGAGCCCTAAAGAAAAGGATCAAGTCGGTGGAAAAAGGGAGCAGTTGGCGCATCGCCGAGCAGCTCTGCGAAGCAGTACCATACCGCCCAATGGCCCAGAGCACGACGATGCAGAAGTTTGGTACGATACGGCGATGAACTACACCAAAGGGCGAATCGCCGAGTTGATCGGTGATTTCGACTAATGACGCCGAACGATCCACTGCAGCACAAATCTTTGATAACTATAAATAGTAGTTAGAGTTTTAGTTCTAGTATGGAATTTTTATTATAATATTCACTTAGAGAATAGTACATTTGGATATTTTTGCTATAAATTTTAGAGGGTTTTGGAAACTTGAAGAAGAAGAGGGTTTCATCTCCAAGGATTTGGACTTGGGTCTCTTGGATTCTTCATTCTAGGCCTATAACAAGACTTAAATCTTTTTACCCATTTGAATGCAAGCTCATTTAGGTATAAATTTCAATCTCTTAATGTATGGCTAAAAACCCCCATTCTTGGGGTGTGGTTTAGCGAATATGGGTTAAGATTGTTGTTGGGTCTTGTTTCCTGATAGTTTAGATGTAGTTTAATGGTGATTTATTCCAGTAGTTGTGGATGAATTTAACAAATTTATAGTTGTAAATAAAAGTTTATTTATGTGTTTTCGACTTGCTCGAGAGAGAAGTCGCGAAACCAAAATTACTAGATTGATGGCCTAAGGAGTGGGTCGACATGAGGTTCAGCTCGAGAGAGTGAACCCTAGTCCCATATCCTAACACTCAGCTCGAGAGAGTGAGTGGGGTAAGGCGTAGGCTGGTCTTCATGCGGCAAGTGGGTATCCAAGAGGAACCCATTTTAAACGGGGTAAGTTGCTTGAGAGAGAACTTATTCCCACATAAAGCTTAGCCTATTCACTATTACTCTATAAATTTGCTATCGCAAGCATGTACCCAATAATTTAGCTTAACCCATATTCCCATCACATCCTAAGGATTCCCACTCATTATTTAGAAACCCTTGTTTATTTTGCTGTTTTTACGTACTTGTGACAAAAAAAACCCCTATTGTTAATTGACACTCTAGTTAGAACAAAATTTATTTTTCTACAAATTCTCAAAACCACTCTCTTGGGACGATCCCAACCCTTGGTTGGGTTATTATACTATTGCACGATCGTAGAGACTTGCATTGGAACTTGTGTCCTTGATTACGCAAACATTAAAATGGAGCCGCTGCCAGGGAATGGTGTTATTTGAGAACCTTTAGATTAGTAGAATTTTTGTTCTTCTTAGTTGTAGTCTACTTACCTAATTTTAAGTTTTGTTTTGTTTGCTATGTGAATATTTCAGAAAGCATGAGTGTTAATGGTAGCAACGGTAGTCAGGTAGGCCACCAAGATGACATCAGAAATGTCAATGATGTCCAAGAGCCTAACATCAATGGCCCCTATCTCATGGGAGGTGTTGGAACCACCCGTTCACCCCAGCCAAGGTAAATGCAGTGTTCCACATAACGAGCACTATGTTGCAACTCTTGCAACTAAAGGGACTTTTCAACGGACTGACTCATGAGGACCCTCACGAGCATCTTCGAAACTTTGTAGATGTGTGCGGACCATTCTTGTTCAAAAATATCTCTCGTGAGTTGGTCCGGTTGAGGCTATTCCCTTTCTCGTTGACGGGAGAGGCGTGCAAGTGGCTAGCCGAGCTACCACGCGAATCCATTACTTCTTGGGAGGAACTGGAGGCTTAATGCAACAGCCATATGCAGTAGCAGCCCAACTCTTAGATGGCATGACGACCATCAATAGGGCATGGTACACCCTTGAAGACCAAGTCTCCCCTCTCACATTCAAACTATCCAAGAAACAGATGGACAAAGATAATGAGAGAGACCAAAACATGGCCAACATCATGACACAACTTGATATTTTATCCAAAAATGTCATGGGGACTGGTGCCCGAGGTGTCAACGTTGTGGGGGTCGAGTGTGCAAATCCTGAGGAGGCGAATTTCGAAGCACTATATAATGAGTAGGTGAACTTCCTAGCTAACCAAGGTGGTAGTTATCGTTCAAACTACCCAAGGTAGGGTGGAAACCAAGGTTGGGCTATGGATGAAGTATGGAAGGATCGAGAATGGAGAAACCGAAATCCTAATTTGAAGGATAGGGAGAAGGACAGATATATGCCTCCCCACGATCGCCAAAAGCCAAAGGACTCGGAGGGTGGTAGGTCTGAGGATATGCTTTCGCGTATCCTCAACAAAGTTGAACGGGTAGACAAAATGCTTAAAGGCATGAAAGAAAATGTTTCTACCCTCAGCCAGACCGTCACCTCCCATTCTGTTTCAATCAAGCAGTTGGAGACCCAAATGAATCATATCTCGTCTCACCTTAATCCGAGACAGCAAGGGGGTTTTCCTAGTGATACAATGGCTAACTCCAAGAGTAATATTTGAAGATGGACTAGCGTCGTGCCACGACGATAAATAAGGCGTTGTTTGGGAGGCAACCCAAAACCCCTTTAATTACTTTATTTTTACTATCATTACTTATTTCTTGGTAAAATAATGGTGTGTTGTTTGTACAGGTTAAAGTATGAGAAGTGTTTCAAAAAGTGAAGGATGGCAAGCAATAGATCCAGTCGGTGAGTCACCGAAGGAGTTCGGCGAATCTAACCTTGCCCGCCATGTGACTCAAGACATCGTCAACATTGGAGTCTGTAAAACTCGGTGAGCTTTGGAAATTATTGGCGAATCACCGACCATGTCGGCGATCATGACAGAAACCGC
Source organism: Solanum gracilifrons (assembly GCA_029582605.1). Classification (NCBI taxonomy): domain Eukaryota; kingdom Viridiplantae; phylum Streptophyta; class Magnoliopsida; order Solanales; family Solanaceae; genus Solanum; species Solanum gracilifrons. The sequence goes on along the minus strand of JAJOOH010010421.1, from coordinate 24,276 downwards.
TGTTTGGACCTTTACAATGACTGAAGGTACTGTAAAACTCGGTGAGTCGAGTGCTCACTCAGCGAGTCACGAAGAGGTTCGGCGATCAGAACTAATGTCGCCGAGTGGGCGAAAACTGGACGGTTTTTTGCAAGCCAAAAGTTTAACTTCATTCACTTTTTGTCTGCCCAAACTCACACCTGTACTCGATTTTCAATATCCCTACACTTTTAGAGTATTTTAGTTATTGATTTGTGTATAGGACTTGGATTACATTGTTGCCTAGAGAATGAATTCCATTCTAGTCAACACGAAAGGTTGGTTCCCAAACTCTGAATTCTTTCTATCGAATTTGGACTAAATCCAATGATATTACCTTGTTGATTTGTGCTGGGATTCTCTGGTAGGAGTAGAATATTTGTTTGCCCGTTAGATTCGCAAATCTTGCCTGTACTAAGTTAAATAGTTAATTCCTGAAGGTTGCATTTTTAAACTGACTTAGAATTCGTGGGTTGAGCATGATTGTCACTGGGTCTAAGCCTAATTTGAGTCGTGCATGCCTTAATTGTGTTTTCGGGTGTCACAAGGTTGAATTCAAAAAGATGGGTCGAAAATAGGCACGTTGGGTCGGTTGGCGGGTTAGGTCGAGCTATTGACCGACTCGGCAGTTTGCCTAATGTCCCCATCTTGTCGATAATGTGGCACCTTGATTGATCTTTGATACTGTAACTTTCGGCGAGAAGTCTGAGGGCGCTGAAAGCATTCGGCAATTCGCCGAAATTGTTCTTATCGCCCTTTGTCTACACCCTTGTATTCTCTACGCACTGCACTCGGCTAACCACCTAAGTAATTGTGCGCTTCTCCAACTAGTTCGGCATAGTGATTCTGCAATTAAACTGCATTTTCTAAATACTTTCTAGCTTTTTCTCGAAGTTTTGAAGAAATGGCTAGATTAAAACTAGCGGGACGAGATATGCCACCCCGACAAACAAGAACAAAAAATTTCAGGGAAAACACAAAGGCAAAAAATCCCCAAGACCCCACTTTCCCCTCGTGGAAACGTGGATTCTTCACAGCCATCCACTCATTTTTGGCGGCTCATGACTTGGACAATCTTAGTAAGTCAATTGCTATTGAATCTTCTGAAGAAGCTCCGCGGGATATTATCAAATTCCAGGCTGGCACGTCAGGCACTGATGCCCAGACAGATGGAGCAACTGTGTAGACAGGATTTCTACCTCCCTCTCTGTCTTTCTTTATTTTTAAAGCCTGGATATTCTGCTAGTTGCATTTGAGGACAAATGCTTTTATTTGTGATGGGGTAAGGCCCACATTTTGTGTGCTAATTTTGCTCGTGTTTTTGCTTATGTATTTTGTCTTTGAGCTATCATTGTGTTAAATACTGTTTTTTGTGGACGTTTGAGCTTATGGCTCCCTTCTTGTTTTAAATTGTAAAATAATTTTGCCCTTTCAAAAAAAATTTGAATTTTTTGAACATTTTTTCCACCTCTTGTGTGATGAATGTGGTTGTTCTTTTGCAAAATTTAAGTCTATGTTCCGATCAATACCGATGACTTGAATAGTGCTTACAATCGAACGAACATGAATGGACGACTACGATAAGTCCAAATGAAGTTACATAGACAATATGTGAACTCTTTGCATCTCGTTATGACTAGCCTTGCATCAAATTGATTCTCTTGTAATGATCATTGCACACTAGCGAAAGTGTGGAGTCTTGTTTAACTTATAGTGTCAATGCCTAGTGTGATGAGCTTACATGTGAACTATGCATGATAGATCCTAGAATTTTACCCGTTGGTCCGGTCATCTATGTGATGTTATCTCTTGATATGATCCTAGGCAACTTTTATGAGTGTGAGCCAATTTGATATATACCTCTTTTGTGACTTACCTTGTGAGTGTGTTAACCTCTTTTGAACACCCCTTGAACCTTAACCTTCTTTGAAGAAACTTGATGAAGACTATACCATTATTTCTCCACTACCCATAATCCTCATGAAGTTGTGATAAATTTGAATAGCCAACTTAGGCCAAAAGCCTAAGTTGGGGGTGTGGTGAAAAGAGGATGCAGATCACGAAGTGCAAGAAAGTCAATCCCACCCATGATTTTGAGAAAAATAGAACCCCTCCATATAAAAAAAGAAGAAGAGAAAAGACAGAAAAAGAATGAAAAAGAAATTTGTGGAAGAAAGTACAAAAGAAATGGGGTTTCGAAGCATTCCATGGAAAGTGAATAAAAGGATGACTTATGAACACTGATGAAAATGATGAAAGGGAAAGGAAAGGAAGTGTTATGAGCACCACATTCCATGAATGAAAGTCACTGAGCCTAAATGACCATACCTTTTCACTCTGCCCCATTACAAGCCTTGAAAAGACCTTTTTGATCTTGAGTGAGCTGAAACAAATGTTGATTGGAAAATAAGGGCAAACCTATGGGTGAAAGCATGCATTATGTTCTTATTTGTTAGTGTGAGCGTTGCATCTGATTCCAAAGCTTTAAACTGTGAAACAATTGTGTGAATATGAAATCATTCTTTGTGTGAGGGCATTTGAACACTATAGTTGAGCTTGAACTTGCATTTGAAGCAAGTATTGTGAGCATGAGATATGTTGAAATTGGTGAATCATAACTTGAATCTTTGAGTGCACATTTGATCTTTGCATAAGTGAATTGAGTCTTATTGTGTGCATTTATGATTGAGTCTTGTGTAGCACTGCTTGAGACACCCTTTTTGAACGGCTGGACTTGAGTTTGCTTGAGGACAAGCAAAAGTTTAAGTTGGGGTGTTGATGAGTCTGCAAATTGTACTCATCTAGGGCTATATTTTAATAGAAATTGTGTCCTCAAATGCTTATTTTATCGCAAAATCTGATGAAAAACCCTTAGGTTTTAGGTATTTGAAGTTAAAGAGAGCATGGACACTACGTCGCAAAAAAGGAATGAAAAGAACGAAGAAATGAAGGCGTGAGGATCGTCGAGTCCACTTGGCGAGTCGCCGAAGGGTCTTACATCGCCCTTTTTTCCAGTGTGCTAATCCCTGAAGAAAAGGATCAAGTCAGTGGAAAAAGGGAGCAGTCGGCGCATCGCCAAGCAGTTCTGCAAAACAGTACCATACCGCCCAATGGCCCAGAGTACGACGATGCAGAAGGTTGGTACGAGACGGCGATGAACTACACAAGAGGGCAAATCGCCAAGTTGATCGGTGATTCCGACTAATGACGCAGAACGATCCGCTGCAGCACAAATCTTTGATAACTATAAATAGTAGTTAGAGTTTTAGTTTTAGTGTTGAACTTTTATTATAATTTTCACTTAGAGAATAGTACATTTAGATATTTTTGCTCTAAGCTTTAGAGGGTTTTGGAAAGTTGAGGAAGAAGAGTCTTTCATCTCCAAGGATTTGGACTTGGGTCTCTTGGATTCTTCATTCTTGGCCTGTAACAAGACTTAAATCTTCATACCCATTTGAATGCAAGCTCATTTGGGTATAAATTTTTATCTCTTGATGTGTGGCTAAAATCCCCCATTCTTGGGGTGTGATTTAGCGAATATGGGTTAAGATTGTTGTTGGGTCTTGTTTGCTGATAGTTTAGATGTAGTTTAATGGTGATTTCTTCTAGTAGTTGTGGATGAATTTAACAAATTTGTAGTTGCAAATACAAATTTATTTATTTGTTTTGGCTTGCTCGAGAGAGAAGTCGTGAAACCAAGACTACTAGATTGATGGCCTAAGGAGTAGGTCGACATGAGGTTCAGCTAGAGAGAGTAAACCCTAGTCCCATATCATAACACTCAGCTCGAGAGAGGTGAGTGGGGTAAGGCGTAGGCTGGTCTTCATGCGGCAAGTGGGTATCCGAGAGGAACCCATTTGAAACGGGGTAAGTTGCTCGAGAGAGAACTTATTCCCACATAAAGCTTAGCCTAGTTACTATTACTCTACAAATTTGCTATCGCAAGCATGTACCAAATAATTTATCTTAACCTGTATTCCCATCACATCCCTAGGATTCCCTCTCATTATTTAGAAACCCTTATTTATTATGTTGTTTTTACGTACTTCTGACAAAAAGTATGAGAAGTTTTTGAAAAAGTGAAGGATGGCAAGCAATAGATCCAGTCGGCAAGTCGCCGAAGGAGTTCGGTGAATCTAACCTTGCCAGTCGTGTGACTCAAGACATCGTCAATATTGGATTCTATAAAACTCGGTGAGCTTTGGAAATTATTGGTGAATCGCCGACCATGTCGGCGATCACAATAGAAACCGTCGTTTGGACCTTCACGATGACTGAAGGTCCTGTAAGACTTGGCGAGTCGAGTGCTCACTCAGTGAGTCGCCAAAAGGTTCGGCGATCGGAACTAATGTAGCCGAGTGGGCGAAAACTGGACGGTTTTTGTAAGCCAAAAGTTTAAAAGTTTCAACTTCATTCACTTTCCCTCTCTTTTTATTTGCCCAAACTCACACCTACACTTTATTTTCAATATCCCTACACTTTTAGAGTATTTTAGTTATTGATTTGTGTTCAGGACTTGGATTACATTGCTGCCTAGCGAATCAATTCCATTCTAGTCAACACGAAAGGTTGGTTCCCAAAATCTGAGTTCTTTCTATCGATTTTGGACTAAATGCAATGATAGTACCTTGTTGATTTGTGCTAAGATTCTCTGGTGGGAGTAGAATATATGTTTACCCGTTAGATTCGCAAATATTGCATGTTCTAAGTTAAATAGTTAATTCCTGAAGGTTATGTTTTTAAACTGACTTAAAATTCGTGGGTTGAGCATGATTGTCACTGGGTTTAAGCCTAATTTGAATCATGCATTTTTTAATTGTGTTTTCAAGGGTCGCAGGGTTGAATTTGAAAAGATGGGTCGAAAATAGGCACGTTGGGTCGGTTGGCGAGATAGGTCGACCCACTCCTAAGCTAGGTCGGTTGGCGTGTTCGGATATGGGACTAGGGTTCACTCTCTCTAGCTGAACTTCATGCAATTAAACTGCATTGTCTGAATACTTTCTAACTTTTTCTCGAAGCTTTGCAGAAAAGTCTACACAAAATGTAGCGGGAAGAGATTTACCACCCCGACAAACATGAGCGAAAAAATTTAGGAAAAATACAAAGGCAACAAATTCCCCGAAAATAGATAATAAGGGCAAGAAGAACAATGCCAGCAAGGGAAAAAATCCCCGAGACCCCACTATCCCCTCGTGGAAACGTGGATTCTTCACAGCCATCCATTCCTTTTTGGCAGCTCATGACTTCGGCAATCTTAGTACGCCAACTGCTGTTGAATCTTCTGAAGAAGCTCTGCGGACCATTATCAAATTCCAGGCTGACACGTCACGCACTGATGCCCAGACAGATAGAGCAACTGTGTAGACAGGATTTCTACCTTCCTCTCTGTCTTTCTTTATTTTTAAAGCCTGGATATTCTGCTAGTTGCATTTGAGGACAAATGCTTTTATTTGTGATGGGGTAAGGCCCACCTTTTGTGTGCTAATTTTGCTCGTGTTCTTGATTGTGTATTTGGGCTTTGAGCTATCATTGTGTTAAATACTGCTTTTTGTGGACGTTTGAGCTTATGGCTCCCTTCTTGTTTTAAATTGTAAAATAATTTTGACCCTTCCGAAATTTTTTGAATTTTTCAAACTTTTTTGCCACCTCTTGTGTGATGAATGTGACTGTTCTTTTGCAAAATATAAGTCTCGATCACGATTAATACCGATGACTTGAATAGTGCTTACAATCGAACGAACATGAATGCGCGGCAATGATGAGGCCAAATGAAGTTGCATAGACAATATGTGAACTATTTGCATCTCGTTATGACTAGACTTGTATCAAATTAATTCTCTTGTAATGATCAATGCACACTAGCGAAAGTGTGGAGTCTTGTTTAACTTATAGTGCCAATGCCTAGTATGATGAGCTTACCAGTGAACTATGCATGATGGATCCTAGAATTATCCCCATTCGTCCGGTTAACTATGTGATGTTATCTCTTGATATAATCTTAGGCAACTTCTATGAGTGTGAGCCAATTTGATATATACCTCTTTTGTGACTTACCTTATGAATGTATGAACCTCGCTTGAATACCCCTTGAACCTTAACCTTCTTTGGAAGAAACTTGATGAACACTAGACCATTCTTTCTCCACTACCCATAATCCTCATGAAGTTGTGGTAAATTTGAATAGCCAACTTAGGCCAAAAGCCTAAGTTGGGGGTGTGGTGAAAGGAGGATGCAGATCAAGAAGTGCAAGAAAGTCAATCCCACCCATGGTTTTGAGAAAAATGGAACCCATCCATATAAAAAAAAAAAAAAAAAAAGACAGAAAAAGAATGAGAAAGAAATTTGTGGAATAAAGTACAAAAGAAATGGGGTTTCTAAGCATTCCATGGAAAGTGAATAAAAGGATTACATATGAACACTATTGAAAATGATGAAAGGGAAAGGAAAGGAAATGTTATGAGCACCAAATTTCATGAGGATGAAAGGGAAAGGAAAGGAAGTGTTATGAGCACCAAATTTCATGAGGATGAAAGTCACTGAGCCTAAATGACCATACATTTGCACTTTGTCCCATTACAAGCCTTGAAAAGACCATTTTGATCTTGAGTGAGCTGAAACAAATGTTGATTGGAAAATACGGGTAAACCTATGGGTGAAAGCATGCATTATGTTCTTCTTTGTAAGTGTGAGCATTACAACAGATTCCAAAGCTTTAAATTGTGAAACCATTGTGTGAATATGAAATCATTCTTTGTGTGAGGGCATTTGAACACTATAGTTGAGCTTTAACTTGCATTTGAAGCAAGCATTGTGAGCATGAGATTCATTGATATTAGTGAGTCACAACTTGAATGTTTGAGTGCACATTTGATCTTTGAATAAGTAACTTGAGTCTTGTTATGTGCATTTATGATTGAGTCTTGTGTAGCACTGTTAGAGACACCCTTTTCGAACGACTAAACTTGAGTTTGCTTGAGGACAAGCAAAAGTTTAGGTTGGGGGTGTTGATGAGTCCACAAATTGGACTCATCTAGGGATATATTTTAATAGAAATTGTGTCCTGAAATGCTTATTTTATCTAAATATCTGATTAAAACCCTTAAGTTTCAGGTATTTGAAGTTAAAGAGAGCATGGATACTACGTCGCAAAAAGGGAATGAAAAGGGCTTAAAAGAGCGAATAAATGAAGGCCTGAGGATCGTCGAGTCCACTTGGCGAGTCGCCAAAGGGTCTTACATCGCCTTTTGTTCCAGTGTGCTGAGCTATAAAGCAAAGGATCAAGTCGGCAGAAAAAGGGAGCAGTTCCGCGAAGCAGTACCATACAACCCAAAGTCCCAGAGCACGATGATGTAGAAGGTTGGTACGAGACAGTGATGAACTACACCAAAGGGTGAATCACTGAGTTGATCGGCGATTCCGACTAATGACGCCGAACGATCCGCTGCAACACAAATCTGTGATAACTATAAATACTAGTTAGAGTTTTAGTTGTAGTGTGGAACTTTTATTATAATTTTCACTTAGAGAATAGTACATTTGCATATTTTTGCTCTAAGTTTTAGAAGGTTTTGGAAACTTGAAGAAGAAGAGGGTTTCATCTCCAAGGATTTGGACTTGGGTCTCTTGGATTCTTCATTCTTGGCCTGTAACAAGACTTAAATCTTCATACCCATTTGAATGCAAGCTCATTTAGGTATAAATCTCTATCTCTTGATGTGTGGCTAAAAACTCCATTCTTGGGGTGTTATTTAGCGAATATGGGTTAAGATTGTTGTTGGGTCTTGTTTGCTGATAGTTTAGATGTAGTTTAATGGTGATTTAGTCTAGTAGTTGTGGATGAATTTAACAAATTTATAGTTGCAAATACAAGTTTATTTATGTGTTTTCGGCTTGCTCGAGAGAGAAGTCGCGAATCCAAGACTACTAGATTGATGTCTTAAGGAGTTGGTCGACATGAGGTTCAGCTAGAGAGAGTGAACCCTAGTCCCATATCCTAACACTCAGCTCGAGAGAGTGAGTGGGGTAAGGCGTAGGCTGGTCTTCATGCGGCAAGTGGGTGTCCGAGAGAAATCCATTTTAAACGGGGTAAGTTACTCGAGAGAGAACTTATTCCCACATAAAGCTTAGCCTAGTCACTATTATTTTATAAATTTTCTATCGCAAGCATGTACCCAATAATTTTGCTTAACCCGTATTCCCGTCACATCCCAAGGATTCCCACTCATTATTTAGAAACCCTTGTTTATTTTGCTGTTTTTACGTACTTGTGACAAAAAAAAACCCCTATTGTTAATTGACACTCTTGTATCCCCCTCTTTAATTTAAAATGTTTTTACTCGTTAATGTCTTTAGCTACGACTAGTTAGAAAGAAATTTTATTTTTCTACAAATTCTCAAAACCACTCTCTTGGGACGATCCCAAACCTTGGTTGGGTTATTATACTATTGCATGATCGTAGACATTTGCATTGGAAGTTGTGTCCTTGATTACGCAAACATCAACTGTCATACCCCGAGCCTACACCTTGAGCATGGCCGACACTCGAGAACTACTCTTGGCCCCGAGTGAACCTTTGGCTTAGCTTAACTCTCAGCGGAAGACTTACTCAACAATGAAATGTATGGAAACCATTCATAACTGAACTGTCTCAATAGATAGTTAGAATGTTTTAGAAATAAACATTCAACTAGCCAAAGTGGCCACTCAAGTCTCAACATGAATAACTGAAAATGAAAAGACTCCTGAAATATAACTATCTATCTATAAAGCCTCTAATACTACGAGGGATGTCAGGACAATACCACCGATCATCCTAATAAACTAAAAAGACAAAACAATGATAAAATGGATCCTCCAAAAGCAAGGAGGCTCACCAACACTTTTAAGCTCAACTGGATCAACGAAGCGCTGGATGTTGATCCTGGTTACCTGTAGCTGCATCATAAAACATGCAGGCCAAATGGCGTCAGTACACAAAATATACGAGCATGTGAGGGGAACTCTAAACAATACATAAGCTTGAACTGGAATCTGAAAGAAACACTTACCTCATCTCAACTCAACTCATCTCAATATAATGCAGTAATAAATGTGAAATATAAAGAAAAGTTCTAAGACATGTAGATAACAACTCAATGTATAAAAATACACGACAATAACTTAGTTTTGTATATGAAAATACAAGTAACTCTATGGGAGATTCTCTAACCAACAACCATCACTATGAGCTATGTGATGATACAACATCTAGCCCACACTGCCAGAACTATCTTATACTTTGCCGGGGTATAGAACCTACTAATAAGTGAATCCACTAGTCTATGCTAAAAAACATTAAGGAATCATCTAAAAAGTATGACCCTTTCTACCCACTGTAACACTCCAGAAAAATTTTGAACTAAGACTCGAACTATCTTTCATTATGTGTAGGATTTTACCAAGGAATTTAAAATTTCTTAAGTATTAAGGTCAGGTGACTAGATATAACACCTTGAGTTCCAAAAAGAATTAAAGAGAATTCATTCAAGTCATTCCTTAGTTCTTTTAAGTTTTGGGTCAACTTCAAACGACCATAACTTTCAGTACAGAATGAGTTAGGAGACCCATAAAATATCAAATCAAAGATTTCTGAGTCCTCTTTCCAACGCCACTAAGTTTGCTAATTTTTGAGCTCGTATGAGGGAGATATGCTCTTTTGAATTCAGGTTGACTATTTAAGGAAAGTTATCCAGATTTAAGAGGGGTATTTTGGTCTTTTCCTTACCCTATCAAATTTAATTCATTTTTAGTAATTTAATATGGGTATAAACTGATTTGGTTCAGTTTACACTATCATAATTCACGCTAGGGTTTTAGAAAAAAGTTCAAGAGGAGAAAAGAGGAGAAATAAGGAGAAAAGTCAAGGTTTCGTCAAGTTCTTGAGGTTTCGTTGCAGATTTCGCCAAGGGTTTGATCCCTAAGAGGTATGTAAGCTTCTATGGTGTTAGGTACATTCACCCACATGCCAATCATGATTTATTCAGCGTAATTTCGTTCTTGAAATTTAAGGATTTAAGTTCTTGAAGAGTTCTTCATAAGTGTTCTTGAAGTTTCATTCTAAATCTTGTTTTGTTGGGATTTCGATGAGTTCTTGAGATAATCATATGGATTTTAAGAGTTTTTATTTATTAGATTCTTGTATACTTTGGTTGGGTATTCGAATCTAAGTGATTATGAAAGAAACCATTCGATTATAGGTGAATTAGGGAAAAAAATCGAAGAGGAAAATTCATCAGGTTTTCTGGGCGGTGTCTGGGGAAACGCGCCACCAATACGCCAGGGGTGGCTGGCGTGTTGCGCCTTCCAGTACTCCAAGAATAATGTTGTCACGCTCCGAGCTACCCCCGAGACGCGGACAGGGGACGTAGGATCACAAGTGACCCCAACCTAACCTTGATGGCATGACATGAGCAAACTATGAATAATAATAACTGATGTGGAAGCTATATCATGAAAATGAAAGTGATGGGGAATACTCATATACTAAATTGAATATATCAAACTCAAATACTAAACTGAATCTAACTGTCTGAATATAGCCTCTAACTGACTAGAAGTGTTGGGACATGCCCCAGCTAAGTCTAGCAAAACTGAAACTAAAACAATGAAAACTGAAAAATAGCATGACTATTGTCCTCGAAGAATGAGGACTCACCACTGATGTTGTTGAACTGGAGATCGGGAATCGATCTAAGCGTGATCTGGATGCTGAGAACCTGAACCTACATCACGAGAAGATATAGGGCAGAGTATGTGTCATTACTTGAAAGGTACTAAGCATGCAGGATAGAGTAAAGCTGAAATAAACACATAACTGAACAAGCAATAATGCAAGAGCATAATCTGAACATGATATATATATTGAATACTGAGCTAACTGAATGCAATGACCAAACTGATAACATGCTGAGACTGAATACTGACTGTAATGAAATATGGTCAATGCAATAGAGTCTGATTGGACTATGGGAGCTACTAATAACCGATAATAAAACCACATGAGCTAAATGTGGAATCCGATGTATACGCCTCATCAAGAGTACCCAATACACCCAGCCAAGGTGTAGACGCGTGCTGGCGTGATCACTAAAATGATTCCTACAGAAGGGACTTACAACATATATGGCTCTTAGTTCTAGGACTATATGGGTGACTGGCCCTAGTCCAACTCGGTATTATACTACTCCCAATAGATTAAATGATCAACACATTTTGACTGAATTTCTGTAATATACTGGATAGCTCAAAACTAGCATGCAAACTGAGAACACACATTTATATACTAATAATGACACATTCAAGACTGAAGCATGTATATCAGAAATACCAAAATATCTTACCTAGCATGTTTAATTCAAGAACTAAAGAAATACATAGCTAGGGTTCTGAAATTCATGCAATAAAGGAAGTAATAATATGGTAATCTGATTTGGAATATGTAAATAACCAATTCATGATATTTTGCGGGAGTTCTAGAAACCCCAGGTCTAGTTAATGATAGGGAATCAAGAATCTGATTGAAATCTAGGGACCTAATGGGCAAAAGGAGCTCACTAGTGAAATCCCACATACCTGGTGATGCATTACATGGAGAAATCTTTCGATTTCGGGGCTGGAACTAATAGAACCTTGCTGCATTCTTGAACTAGGGTTTGGTCGCCTCTTTCTTCTCTCTAGCGTTCAAATTTTCTAAGTTTGATGAAAGATCTGACTTGGTAAGTTCTAGTTATGTTTCTAGAATAAAATTGACCAAAACCACGTAGTTTAGTGTTAAAACAATGTAGTTTAGAGGTCCAACGAAATAGGAAAAGACCAAAGGACCCCTAACTTAAGTGGCAGACGGGGCTGACCACAGCCACTTTTACAGACCGTGAAAAGGACCACACACCGTGAAAGCCCTCGTGGTCTTCACTTGGTCATGTGCTTCTAAAGGCTTGGTCCACGAGCCATTACCATGGCCCATGTGGAGGACCACGGACTATGAAGGTCCCCGTGGTCCTCACTTGGCTTGAGATCTGGAGGCTCAGGTCTGAGGGACTACAAGCTGGCCTTCACGGACCCTACCACGGGCCGTGAAGGTCCTTGTGGTCCTCACTTAGGCTTGAGGGTCTGAGGGCTAGTCTACGGGGGCTACTGCCTAAGTCTTCACGGATGCCCCCATGACCCGTCTTCAGGCCAACGGATTGTGAGGGTCCCCGTGGTCCTTACTTGGGCGAGGGGTGTCTGAGGGCTAGGCTTTGGGGTCTACTGGTTCAGCCACTACGGGCGCCACCACGGCCTATCATCAAGACCACGGACCGTGAAGGTGCTCGTGGTCTGATGCCTGGGCCTGGTGACTTCTAAGTCATGACCACGGGCAGGTCAATGGACTGTGGACCCTATCGCGGTCTGTGAACCCTACCGTGGTTCACTGCTTCAGGTAGAATTTCTGCAATTTTTTTCTAGGTTTGGTTTTTGAGGTTTTAGAATATCTCCCCCTTGGGATCATTCGTCCTCGAATGAAGACTAAACTAGCTGAAATTGAGGGAATGAGCTACAACCCTACCACCAAACACTAAAGACTGATTTCTGACTGAACTGAGTTCCAAGAACTTGCAAATACGCTGAAAATGCAATTACAAACTGAAGAAACATGATGCTAAATTGATTTTACGCATGAATGACTGAAAAACTAAAGAGAAACTATTACCTCAAGCTGGAGTGGAATTGGAAGGAAAGAGGTGAGGATACTTGGACTTCATGGCTGCTTCTGCTTCCCAAGTAGCTCCCTCTACGAACTGACTCCTCTACAAAACCTTGACTGAAGCGACTTCTTTGTTTCTCAATCTTCTAACCTGATGATCAAGAATCTCAACTGGTACATCTTCATAAGAAAGACTATCTTTCACAGCCACACTCTCTAATGGTTCTACAGATGCTGGATCACCCACACACTCTATCTCTCATGAGTTACACTTTCTCCATAGCATAATGGACTGAATCTGGTCCTATCAAGGCTGTTTCACCTACTTCAAACCAACAAATATAAGATCTGCATCTACACCCATACAATGGCTCATAAGGGGCCATTTGAATGTTGGAATGGTAGATATTATTGTAGGCGAACTTTATAAGAGGAAGGTGATCATCCCAACTACACTTGAAATCGATCACACACGCTCTCAACATGTCCTCTAAGGCATGAATGGTACGCTCTGCCTGACCATCCGTCTGTGGATGAAATGTTGTGTTAAGATTAACCTGAGTACCAAGACCTTTCTGAAATGACTTCCAGAAATGAGAGGTAAATTGAAGACCTCTATATGAGATGATAGACAAAGGAACCCCATGTAACCTGACTATCTCATTAATGTAAAGCTTGGCGTAGTCCTCCGCCGAATTTGTAGTCTTGACCGCCAAAAAGTGAGAAGACTTAGTGACTCTGTCAACTATCACCCAAATGGAGTCATGTTGTCTACGAGTACGAGGTAAACCTGTAATGAAATCCATGTTGATCACTTCCCACTTCCAAGTAGGAATGTCGATCTCTTGAATCATACCCCCTGGTTTCTGATGTTTTACCTTCACTTATTGACAATTAGGGCACTTAGCCACAAAATCTGCTATGTCCCTCTTCATGCCATTCCACCAAAAGACTTCCCGCATATCATGGTACATCTTAGTGGCGCTTGGATGAATACAGTACCTGGAATTATGGGCTTCTGCAATAATATGTTGTCTCAACTCGCCCACATAAGGAACACATAATCGACCCTGGTAGCGAAGCACACCATCTCCCTCTTGGGAGAAAACCTCAACTCTCTGTTGATGGACTGCACCCTTGAGTTCGAGCAATATCGGATCACTGTCTTGCTTTTCCTTAACCTCCACCACTAAGAAAGATTCTGATCCATTCTGAACTATCACACCACCATCTGATACACTTTTGAGACGAACTCCTAGACGAGCAAGTCTGTGAACATCCTTCGCTAGCTCTTTTCTTTCTTCCTTAACATAGGGTACACTACCCATAGATAGTCTACTAAGGGAATCTACTACTACATTTGCCTTACTCGAATGGTAATGCACACTCATGTCATAATCATTGAGGAACTCATGCCATTTTCGCTGGCGAAGATTCAACTCTTTCTAGGTGAACACATATTGAAGTCTTTGAACACATATTATAGTCTGTGAACATATCTACATCATGAATATCACACAAGTAGTGTCTCCAAATCTTGAGTGCAAACACCACTGCTGCAGGCTCGAGGTCATGAGTCAGATAGTTTTTCTCATGCACATTAAGCAATCTGGAAACATAAGTTATAACCTTACCTCGATGCATTATCACACAACCTAGTCGAATCTGGATGCATCACAATAAATCACATAACCGGCTGACCCCTCTGGTAGAGTCAAAATAGGAGATGTAGTCAACCTAGTTTTCAGTTCTGCGAAGCTTTTCTCACAATCATCTGACCACTGAAACTTGACCATCTTCTGAGTCAACCTAGTCAATGGTGAGGCTATGGATGAAAATTCTTCCACGAACCTTCTGTAATAACCGGCTAGACCCAAGAAACTTCTGATATCTGCAGGAGAGGTAGGTCTGGGACATTGTTTCGCTGCCTCTATTTTCTGGGAATCCACTCGGATCCCTTCGCTGGATACTATATGCCCAAGGAAAGCTACTGAATGTAACCAAAACTCGCACTTGTTAAATTTGGCAAATCACTAGCAATCCTTGAGAGTTTGCAGAACAACACTCAAATGACTCGTATGTTCTCCCTCATACCTAGAGTAAATGAGGATATCATCAATAAAGAAGATAACGAACAAGTCCAAGTACTGCTTGAACACTTTGTTCATCAAGTCCATAAAAGCTGCAGGAGCATTGGTTAGTCCAAAAGATATAACTACGAATTTATAATGACCATACCGTGTTCTGAAGGTTGTCTTCGAAATGTCACTATCTCTGACTTTGAGCTGATGATAACCTGATCTGAGGTCTATCTTTGAGAAATGACTAGCACCCTGAAGTTGGTCAAACAAGTCATCAATCCTGTGGATGGGATACTTATTCTTGATTGTGACCTTGTTCAACTACCTATAGTCAAAGCACATTCTGAGAGAACCATCTTTCTTCTTCACGAACAATATTGGTGCACCCCATGGCGAAATACTAGGTCTGATGAAGCCCTTATCTAGAAGGTATTTCAACTGCTCTTTCAACTTCTTAAGCTCAGCTGGATCCATTCTGTAAGGAGGAATAGAGATAGGCTGGGTATTTGGAAGGAGATCAATTCCAAAGTCGATTTCCCTATCGGGAGGAACTCCGGGAAGATCTTCTGGAAACACTTCTGGGAACTCATTAACCACAAGAACTGACTGAAGAGTTGGGGTTTTGGAGCTGGAATCCTTAACCAGAACTAGATGGTAGAGATAACCCTTAGAGATCATCTTTTTGGCCTTAAGGTAAGAAATGAATCGACCCATAGGCGCTAAGCTACTACCCTTCCCCATTCTAAGATTGGTCGTCTGGAAACTGAAAATGAACAATCCTAGTTCTACAATCGACTGAGGCATAACAAGAATGTAACCAATTCATGCCTAGAATGACATTGAAGTCTACCATTTCTAACTCTACAAGATCTGCTGAGGTGACTTTTTGGGAGCCTGTGAAAGGGCAATTTATGTATACCCGTCTAGCTATAACTGGGTCACTGACTTAAGTAGAGACTGATAAAGGTTCTGAGAGAGTTTCTGGACTAACATCATACTTAATTACTATATAAGGATTAACAAAAGAAAGAGTAGCCCCTGGATCTAATAAAGCATAAACATCGAGATCAAAAACTCGTAACATACTAGTGACTACATCAGGAGAATCTTCCTGATCCTGGCGAACCTGAAGACCATAAAACATGTTCTGGCGTTGTCCACCATTTGTACCAAATGAGTTACCTTGCTGAGTCGGGCAACTTGCTGGTGCTGCTGAAGTTGTAGACTTAGCTCTACCATTTTCTCTTTGACCTTGTTTATAAGGACAATCCCTCAACTTGTGACTAGACAGACCACACCCAAAGCATCCTTCCTTTCCTACAAGGCACTCGCCCGAATGGTTCTTACCACACTTAGGGTAAGTTGGGTAGGTTTTGGTACCTGAAACACTTCCCTAAGACTTAGAGCATGATGCCCTACCTTTCTGATCTTGTCTAAACTTGGAGGATGGAACACTAGCTGATGATGGTGCTGGAGATGAAAATTTCAGCGGACCCTGCGAGCGATTTCCACCACACGATTTCTGCTGAGAATAGTCATAGTTTTCGGTCCTAGCCTTCTTGTTCTCCTTAGCCTGTTCCCTAAGCTTATCACCCTCAACCTGCTGAGCATGAGTCATGAGCCTAGAGATGCTCATATTTTCTAGCAATATAGCATTTCTACACTCTGTTTTCACCAAGTCTGACACTCCATATAAAAACTTATTCATTTGAGCCCTGGAATCAGAAACCATGTGAGGTGCATACCTGGAGAGTTGGGTAAACTTGAGCCCATATTATTGTGTTGTCATGCTACCTTACCTTAAATTCATAAATTCCTGAGTTTTCGCCTCCCTTAGCTCTATTGGGAAAAACCAGTCCAGAAAAGTCTCACTAAAACAATCCCAAGTGATAGGAGCTGCTTCTATACCCCTGTTCTCTTTCCACTGAGTATACTAGATATGAGCCACATCCTTAAGTTGGTAATATGTTAACTCAACCCGATCATTCCCAGTTACATGCATCACTTCGAAGATCTTCTTGACCTCATCAATAAAGTTTTGGGGATCTTCACCAATCTGTGCTCCTAAGAACTCTGGCAGATTCATCCTAACAAAATCTCGCACTCTGGGTGCAGCTGACCCAACATTAGCATTTGCCAGAACTGGAGCCCGCTAATTGTTTTGGTTGGCAACACTCTGAGCCAGTATTTGAATGGCGTTCCAGAACTGTGCATTCGAAACATCTTGATCTAGGACTGGAGGAGCTGCGTTTGTGTTCCTGGTGTTAGCTCTACGAGGAGGCATGATCAATGAAATGTAGAACGTCGAGTTAGAACGGAATTAGATCATAACTTACGCACGATAAGAGTAACAAAAAAATGAAGATCTTTCGTAAAAACACTTTCTAGCCTCCCTCTCATTAGATGTGGTGAACTTCACACCCATGAAAAGGACTCTACTTAGTGTGGCTTTTCAGACATCCTAGGACTCTTAAACCTAATGCTTTCATACCAAGTTTTTCACGCCCCGAGCTACCCCCAAGACGCGGACACGGGACCTAGGATCACAAGTGACCCCAAGCTAACCCTGCTGGCATGACATGAGCATACTAAGAATAATAATAACTGATACGGAAGCTAAATCATGAAAATGAAAGTGATAGGGAATACCCTTATACTAAACTGAATATATCATACTCAAATACTAAGCTGAATCTAACTGTGTCTGAATGTAGCCTCTAAATGACTAGAAGTGATGAGACATGCCCCAGCTAAGCCTAGAAAAACTGAAACTAAAACAATAAAAACTGAAAGATAACATGACTATTGTCCTCGAAGAATGAGGACTCACCACTGATGCTGCTGAACTAGAGATCGGGAACCGATCTAAGCGTGATCTGGATTCTGAGAACTTGAACCTACATCACGAGAAGATGTAGCGCAGAGTATGCATCAGTACTTGAAAGGTACTGAGCATGCAGGATAGGTTAAAGTTGAAATAAACACATAACTGAACAATCAATAAAGCAAGACCATAATCAAAACATGATATAGATACTGAATACTGAGCTAACTGAATGCAATGACCAAACTTATAACATGTTGAGACTGAAGAATCAAGATTCTGACTAAAATCTAGGGACCTTATGGGCGAAAGGAACACACTAGTGAAATCCCACGTACCTGGTGATGAATTCCAGAGAGAAATCTTTCGATTTCGGGGATGGAACTGATGAAACCTTGTTGTGTTCTTGAACTATGGTTTGGTCACCTCTTTCTTCTCTCTAGCGTTCAAATTTTCTAAGTTTGATGAAATATCTGACTTAGGTAAGTTCTAGTTATGTTTCTAGGCTAAAACTATACAAAACCACATAGTTTAGGGTTAAAACGATGTAGTTTAGAGTCCAACAAATTAGGGAAAGACCCCTGACTTAAGTTACAGACGAGGCTTACCACGGCCACTTTCACGGACCGTGAAAGGGACCACGGACCATGAAAGCCCTCATGGTCTTCACTTGGTCCTGTGGTTCTGAAGGCTTGGTCCACGAGCCACTACCACGTCCCATGTGGAGGACCACCGACCGTGAAGGTCCTCGTGGTTCTCACTTGGGCTTAGGTCTGGAGGCTCAGTTCTGAGGGCCTACTGGATAGCCTTCACAGACCCTACCACGGGCCGTGTGGAGGACCACGGACTGCTTAGGCTTGAGGGTCTGAGGGATAGTCTAGGGGGGCTACTGCCTAAGTCTTCACGGACACCCCCACGACCCATCTTCAGGACTACGAACTGTGAAGGTCCTCGTGGTCCTTACTTGGGCGAGGGGTGTCTGAGGGCTAGGCTTTGGGGCCTACTGATTCAGCCACTACGGGCGCCACCACAGCCCGTCATCAAGACCACGGACCGTGAAGGTACCAGTGGTCAGATGCCTGGGCCTGGTGACTTCCAAGTCATGACCACGGGCAGGTCAACGGACCGTAGTCCCTATCACGGTCCGTGAACCCTGTCGTGGTTGACTTCTTCAGGTAGAATTTATGTAATTTTTTGCTAGGTCTGGTTTTTGAGGTGTTACAAATTCTCTATAGTTTCGGGGCTGAGGCCCCAAGCCACTCAGTACGCTAAGGTTGCCTGCCCCCACCCGTTCTCTGTCGTTTCATCCGTATGAGTTCTTTCGAAAGGTACCTTTACTTCCCTTTGATTCTAAACACTCTAAAATACTTCTAAACATCTAGAAATCATTCATAACATGAATCATAAACTTGAATTCATAATTCAAATTCAAGGTAGAGTTAAGAGTCAAGTCTTGAGAGTTCCTTCGAACATTTTGACAAAGTCCCTTTGAGACTTTTTGAAAAGTCTTCTACAACTTCTAATAACTTGTTTCAAGACTCAAGTAAGTGAGTATGAGAACGAGGAAAATGTATTCATGAGCCTACATTATCATCACGAGATCATTCATATGATGAACCATAACTCTTGAATTCATAATTCATAATTCAAATTCAAGAGAGAATTAAGAGTAAACTCCAAGAAAGTCTTTGAGTTCAATTGTAAATCCTTTGAGGTCAACTATCCATTTGACTAAGTTTTGAGGAAGTGAGTATGAGAATGAGAAGAGTTGTATACATGAGTCTAATATTGTTATGTAGTACTCGAGTCGAGTCGTTCATGCCCATAAATTATGGATGAACTTCGTAAACTGAGCATATTTGAGAGGAGTAGCACCTTCAAGTTCTAAGTCTTGAGTATTGAGTTCCTAATCCTTTTGAAAATATATTCTTATTCATGGTACTACTACATGTTACCCATGTAGGTCCTTGAGTTGAGTAGTTTATGCCCATAATTCTGCATGAACCCTATGAGTCAGGCAGTCTTGAGATGAGAAGTATCATTGAGTCCTTAAGTTGAGTAGTTCATGCCCATAAATCCACATGAACACTCCGAGTCAAGCATTCTTGAGATGAGTAGAATCATTGACTCCTTGAGTTCTGGAGTTGTTAAGTACCAAGTGTCAAGTTCTATGCATGGTTATTGAAAACCTTGAATTAAGTCGTTCACGTTCATAATTTGGCATGAACCCTATTTTAAAAAGTCTTTTTACAAATTGTTTTAAAGACTTGAGCATATGAGTTTGAGGAAGAGTAGAGTTGAGTTCATTTTCTCTAAAATGATATATGGAACTAAGTATTCCCAATATTAAATGTTTTCACATTTAAGATGAGAGGAAACATCGATTTTCAAAAGAGTTTCCGTGAGCAGTTTTAGTACCATCTCTTTTAAGAGAGATTTTTTTTGAGTAATAATCTCAAACCACAGAAAAAGTTATGTTTCTAAACATGAGCTAGTTACATTTTGGGAGTAGTATTGAGCACCGTTATGGGGACGAGTTCAGATAACTTAAGTCTCCATAAATCATGTAGCCAACGTGGGTAGAAAGGGTCATACTTTTTAGATGATTCCTTAATGTTTCTTAGCATAGACTAGTGGATCCACTTAGTAGTAGGTTATATACCCCGGCAAAGTATAGGACAGTTCTGGCTACATCGGCTAGATGCTATATCATCACATAGCTCATAGTGATGGTTGTCGGTTAAAGAATCTCCCACAGTCGTATTGTATTTTTATATACAAACTGTGTATTATTGTATTTTTCAATACATTGAGTGTCTATCAATATTTTTACAGCTTTCCATATATAGCATCTTTTATTGTTGCTTTATCCTTAAGTATCTTGAGTTGAATACCTTTGAGTTGAGTTGAGTATCTAATCTTTGAGTTAAGTATCTTATTCTTGAGTCGAGTTGAGTTGAGTGAGTTGAGAAGAGGTAAGTATGTTTCCGTTTATCAAGGTCAAGCCTATGATTTACTTTAGAATTCCCCTTACATGCTCATACATTCCGTGTAGTGAGCCATTTGGCCTGCATAGTTTCATGATGCAGATACAGGTAGTCAGGATCATCAACATGCATTTCGTTGAGGTCATGTGCTATTCCAATCATCTTTGGTGAGCCTTCTTATATTCCGGAGGACTTCACTTTTATCTTACAGTTAGTAGTTTTGAGATGTCGTGGGTCTTGTCCCGATATCCTTCTGTAATAGTAGAGGCTTCATAGATGGATAGTACAGTTGAGAAGTTTGTTTCATTTATTTTGTTAAATGTTTTAAAGACTTGAGTTTCCTATTTCTGGCTAGTTGAATATACTATTTTATTCTGAGTTAAAGATTTTGTAATTGAGTTCAATGAATTTTATTCAATTTTAAGCTTTGTATGCTTGAGTTAGTCTTCCGCTTGTAGTCAACTAGGATGAGGGTTCACTTGGAGACCAACAATGGTTCTCGAGTGCCGACCACGTCCAGGGTGTAGGCTCGGGTCGTGACACCCACGTTGGCTACATGGTTTATGGAGACTTGAGTTATCTGAACTCGTCCCAATATCGGTGCTCAATACTACTACCAATATGTAACTAGATCATATATTTAGAAACATAACTCTTCGTGTGGTTTGATATTATTACTCAAAAGTCTTTTTCTTAAAAGAGATGGTACTAAAAACTGCTCATGAAAACTATTTTGGAAATCAGTGTTTCCTCTCATCTTA
Source organism: Solanum gracilifrons (assembly GCA_029582605.1). NCBI lineage: Eukaryota > Viridiplantae > Streptophyta > Magnoliopsida > Solanales > Solanaceae > Solanum > Solanum gracilifrons. The sequence continues at coordinate 2,883 of JAJOOH010010421.1, read as the reverse complement.
AATGTGAAAACATTTACTCTTGGGAATAATTAGTTCTCATATAACATTTTAAAGAAAATGAACTCGGCTCTACCATTCCTCAAAGTCAATGATTAAGTCTTAGAACAAGTTTTAAAACAATTGTAAAAGACTTTTGAAAAGACTTTAAGAATTCTCTAGAATTGACTCTTAGCTCTAACTTGAATTTGAATTATGGATTCAAGGGTTATGATCTCATGTTATGGGTGATCTCTCGATGTTTATATGTACCTTAGAGTGTAGAAATCAACAAGAAAACATAGGTACAATTCGAGGGGACTCAAACGGAAAAAAGTGGGAAAGGTTAAAGGACATGGCAACCCTGGCGTACTGAGTGTCTCAAGGAGCCAGACCCCGAACTATAGAATCTGGGTTGGGGAGCACTGAGTGGCACAGCGCCCCAGAGCCAAAACTACAGACTCTTTTTGCAGGCACATTGAGTGGTGTGGTGCGCCAACACCCTGCCCGAAAAACCTGACGAATTTCCTTACTCATTTTCTAACCCCAATTCACCTAGAATCGAATGGTTTCTTCCCCAATCACTTAGATTCGAATACCTATCATTAGTGTACAAGAATCTATTCAAAAACAACCTTAAACCTTATCGATTTTCTCAAGAACACATCAAAACCTAAAAAATAAAGATTATGAAGGAAAACTTCAACAAAACTCATCAAGAACTCAAATCCTTTACTTTCAAGAATGGAAATACGTTGAATTAATAATGATTGGCACGTGGGTGAACGAATCCAATGCTATGTGAACTCACATACCTCTTAGGGATCAAACCTATGGCGAAATCCGCCATGAAACTTCAAAAACTTGACGAAATCTTGACCTTTCTCCTCTTTTCAACTCTTTTCTCTTCTTGAACTATTTTCTAAAAACCTAGCGTGAATTATGATGGTGTAATAGACCACTAATTAATTACTAAAAAAGAAATAAATCTGATATGGTAAGGAAAAGACCAAAATACCCTTATTAAATTCGGGTAACTTTCCTTAACTTGACAGCCCAACTTCAAACAGGAATATATCCCTCACACAAGCTCAAAAATTAGCAAACTCAGTGGCATTGGAAAGAGGATTCCAAGACCTTTCATTTGGCATCTTATGGACCAAGTAACTCATCTTGTACTCAAAGTTATGGTCGTTTGAAGTTAACCCAAAACTCATACTTAACATAACTTGCCAAAATTTCCAAATTTATTCTTTCAAAAAATAGTTTCTTTCTAATTCTAGTTCTTTCTAAGGCAGGATGTTACAAATACTTGCATCAGTAGAGTTACATCATGATTAATGGTATAAAAGTAAAAAAAATTACATTTATCTATTTTGACACATACAAAATTTCAGAAGCATTATCACACAAAAGTGTTGGTCACCATTAATGATATATTGTCATCAATTGTATATTTTAACAAAATATTATTTGTGAATATCAAATACACTTATTCCACAATATTGATAGAGAAATCTCCCGCCTCCTAATTGCTCCTCTTTTGGTCATAGTTATGCAAATTATATATATACACACACTTTATAAATTCAACCGATAAAATCATAAACTTACCTAATATAGTGATCAATAATTTGCTGACAAAATAATTACCTATTTGAAATGAATCCAACCAAAGGTGCCTCTAGCTATGAGGAAACGTAACAATTTCATTTAACATTTATTGTTTGCATTGTGGTTCATTGAATAACTTTATAGCTCATAAATTCAATATTTATTTGATAAACCCACTCAAAGAAATCTAACATAGAATTGGGATAAATTTTGGGACAATTTGTAGGTCATGGGTAATGTGGACCATTTATGAAACATTAAAATAAAAGGTTAAATAAGATCTAAAAATGGAGAAAATGTATAAAGAACAAGTAGAGAGCTTGTCACGACCCGAGACTACACCCTGGACGTGGCCGGCACTCGAGAATCATTGTTGGTCCCCAAGTGAACCCTCATCCTAGCTGACTACAAACGGAAGACTAACTCAAGCATACATAAGCTTAAAACTGAATTACATTCATTCAACTCAATTAATCAACTTTAAAAAAAGAATTCAATCTGAACAATACTCAATGAGAATACTTATAGTTTGTAAACCAACTCAAAGAAAGTAAATAACAAAAAACTAATCAACTCTATATATCTATCTATAAAGTATCTACTATTACAGAAGGATTTCGGGACAAGACCTACGAAATCTCAAAACTACTAATTGTAAGGTAAAGGTGAAGTCCTCCGGAATATAAGAAGGCTCACCAAAGCTGACTGCAATGTCACATGACCTCAATGAAATGCTTGTTGGTGATCATGAACACATGTATCTGCATCATAAAACGATGCAGGTCGAATAACATCAGTACATGCAATGTACGAGTATGTGATAAGGTTAGAGTAAACAATTAACTAGCTTTAATAACCGAAAGAAACTCAACTGAATCAATACATGAACATGAAGTGAAAACCATTTAAGCTTTACCATAAAATATACAATGAAAGCAACATGAAAATAATATACTTTACTTGTGGGGAGTTTTTCTAACAGACAACTGGTACCATAAACCCAGCAATGATACAACGTTTCACCTCACGTTGCCAGGGTCATCCTATACTTTGCCGGGGTATAGGATGATATTGTGGCTATTGATCCATCTGATTTGCCTTCTGAGAGACAGTGAGGAGTCGCATGAAGAATCAATGTTATCCTATCCAACATTGGCTACATAGTTTTATGGGATTTTCGAATCATAAGAGACTCTGACCCATTTCGGTGCTCGATTATACCCAAAATAAGTGATATAACTTTATGCTCAATTCACCCATTACAAAGAATGAACTTGTTACTTAATTGAAATA